>JAWDEX010000003.1:3716382-3738033 GCA_035221805.1 Trichilia hirta | reverse complement strand
TATTTTCATTTTCATTTCGTTTAAATTAAGATGGTTTTTTAATTCAAAATATCGATATTTTATTGTTTTTATTTGTATATTTTGCAAGTTTTGGTACTGATATTTGATAGAATTAGCTTGGATAAAAAGAAGAAAGAACACGGATTTGCTTGCTGGTGTCTGATGTTCGCTTTCTTTCTTTTCTTTTTTTTTCCTTCTATTTATTTCTTTTTAGCTAAAAGATGCGTACAAATTTCATATTTTTGTTTTTTTGGCTAAAATCTAGGTAGAGATTTTATAAATAGGGGTAAATAGTAAGTGCATTCATTAACTTGAATTTTCGTAACAGCAGGGCTGAAAATGTTATTTTGAGACAAAACGTGTCCTGAAATGTTGTTTCAGAGAACCTCAAGGACTAAAATGTTGTTACCCCAAAAGCCATATGTCCGACGGGCTTTGAGGCAAAGTGGGTCTTGTAGGTCTTGTACTTGATACATTAAATTTTGTTTATTTATGTTTTCGGTCAATTTTTGCCTGGGATCCTTTTGTTAAGTTATTCATTCTTACATTTGGATCGTGGCTTTCATTGTTATTTTATTACATTTGTCTTGTACCAAGTATGTATTTAATTTTTAAGAATAATAAGAAAACTTATGATTTGATAATTACCTACGTGTATTTGTCAGAGATGCATGTAAGTTTAATCTAATATTAGATAGACACTGACAATTGCATGTGTGTGTGTAGACAAGTAAGTTTTTTGTGCTATTGAATTTAAATTTAAATGAAATATATTTTTAAATACAATAAATATTATAAAATCATATGTATTTCAATCATAAAATTTCAATACTAAATATTTTTCAAAGCATGTATATCAAATTACGACAAATTTGTACTAAAAAAAATATCATCACACCCAACACCTTGTATCATCTTTTGAATACAATTCAATCGTATTATAATACATATTCGTGTAACAATTTTAATATAAAAAGTTTTTTGTAATTTATTATTTGAATTAAAATCACATATCAAATATAGAGTGTTGAGTGATAAATTATTATTATTTGTCTAAAGTATTTATGCATGTAAAATAAACACAATAATATTTGATCATCTTATAATATGAACGATATTTTTATTTTAATAAAATATGAAATAATTTTAGATAATATTTACTGACAGTCTTATTTTTTGGTTGAGTAGTGCTAATAATACAAATTTTTATATACAAAATACAAAGTGAACAATATTAATTATTTTTTAAAATTACATTATTTATTTTTATTAATCAGCGATAATGTAATATTAGTATTGATTATCCTTTAATTTATATTATTTATTTTTAATAATTGCATGAAATTTGAATTTTTATTAATTAATCATAATATACAACATTAGTTTATACACAATAATTTATAAAAAAGATATATCTTTAACATTATTTTTTAATTACCAATATTTTTAAATTTTGTGGATTTTTTTAATCTTAAATTCCTGTCAAAACGAGTGGTTCAAAATTTAACTGTTGGAAACAATCATCCATGCCTTCATTCGTTTCTTTTATTTTTTTCTTCTCCTTCTTCTTTTTCCTGCCGGCTTTCAATTTATTAAATGCCACTTTCTTTAGCCTTTATATCGCATACGGGTGATTATACACGTGTACGCATTTGAACGAAGCACACGGGTGACATTACGTTTTTTCTTGTAAAAGATTTGTTTTATCCCATCTAACTGCATTCTTCACTATTTTTTTAGTACTTTCAAGAATAATTTACTATTTTTTTAATATATTTACATATATATGAAATTTAAAGGTGTTAACTCAAATCATTTATCTCCCTTTCCTTCTTAAACAATATTTTCAGAATTCGAAAAATATGTATAAAATCTATTCACTTCAATTTCCTCTAATTTTTTTATTTTTTCTACTAATTAAACTTTTGTTTCTTATTATAAAATCCTAATACTCAATACCTTATATAAGTAAGAATTAATAATTTTTTATTTGATCAAGAATTGCAATGTAATAGATAAATTAAGGTTTAAGAAAAAATTATAAATTTTCACATTCGAGAAATAACTTGACTTCTACAAGTTTTAAACTATTTTTTAATAAGATTATTAATCCATTTAAATTTATTAAAAAAAAATAGAGATTATGATCTAGGATTAACTTTATATTATAAAATTTTAAGATTTTAGTTTGTAGATTGATCAATTAGGCATATATTTAAAGGATTTAACTAAGATTTATGAAATTAAAGGTTAGAATAATTTAAATTATGAATTTAATAAGAATTAGAAAGTGGGTAATATATACGAGTATTGTTAATCCGAAGCTTTATTCTATTTAATTTAAATTAATTCATTGAATTTATGAAATTATTATTGTATATGTGTGTTTTAAGTATCGAAAAATAAAGAGGCGAGACTTTGAGACACAAAAAATAAAAAAGTCTATACCCTCTATTTATGAGTGAATTTTCTTTATTTTTAAATTATTTTTAATATGTTGATGATATATAGGAGGCATTGGACTTGTAGTCGTGGCGGAGATCAAAAGAAGGTCTCCTTATTTGTGAATTTTGTGAAATTATGATTGTTTTATCATACTTATTTTGTTATATGAATATTGATGTGTTTGAGAGGTCGGAGAGCAATTTTGATATTTATACTTTGATTTTGTCATTAACTATAGTGATTTGTGCATTATAATAATTGATATATTATTTTTATATATGATGAATTTATGTATTTTGATCGAAGAGCCATTATTATGAATTTATTTCGATATATAATATGGAGGCCATAAGGGCAATTATTGTAGTTATAGAGAAGTAGTCTAGGGATGAACCTACAAAGAGAGCACCTAAGTGAATGCACATTAGGGAGGTCGATGTAAGAGAGATGATGACTTCATTTGTGGTGAAATGACCCGTTAGACGAAATTGTAGAGGATAGTCTTGTAAAAATTTACCGACTACTTTAAGCTAATATTAATAGTGAGTTAGAATTTTATAAAGAATCATGCATCACGAGTTTATTATATAAACTATATTTTTATTTAACATATCATTATTTCACTAATTAATTATAATTTTATTTTATAAATTCATTGTTTTAATTACATGAAAACCCATTAATGGTTCGGATTGCTCTTAACCATAGTAAATACCAGAAAGGTGGCATACCTAATGACTTTTAATATTATTTTGAATGATATTAAATAAAAATATTTTATAAACTCTCTTCCAAATAGTTTTTTAATGCATTGCCACTTTTAAATATTATAAATATCAAAGCATGTATTTTTATCCACTTACGGAGTATACTTTTGTATACTTACCCTCTTTTTTTTTTTTTTTTTTTTTTTTATCAATTTCAGGAGATCAATAGTAGAATAGAGAGCTCATTAGTTAGGTGATTTAATCGAGAATTAGAGCATTATGGTAGTAATCTTTATTGATTCATTATTTTGTTTTTAATCAACTAGAAAAATATTTCTATCAATTTTGGTATACACATGAATGAATATTTCTTTTAAACATTTTAAATGTAAACTACTTTTATAATATATTTGAAATATGATTGTAATTATCTTGGAGAGACATGTTTGTTTTTTATATATATATATTTTATGAGATGATTGAAATTAATTTTTTTTTTTTTAAATGTATGAATTTTATAATACAGTATACATGTACCTATTTAGCCTTATAGACCTGATAAAAATATTCGGGGGCTTTAAAATCTGTGTTGATGGTCTGTGGCAATTGTCACGCGTGGATCTCATGAGTAGGGGTGTGATATTTTATTTTATTTTTAAAAATAAAATAAAATTAATTTTAATATATTTTTTAAATTATTAAAAAATTATAATACTTTATCCTATAAAAAATTTAAATTTATAATTTTATAATTTTAATTTTACAAAATAAAAGTAAATTCATAATTTTTTTACGAATATCAAATAAAAATATTTTAAATTTAATATATATTTTTTAATATAAAATATTATAAATTAAAATATTAAAATTTTAAATATTTTTTAATAAAAAATTAGTTATTTTAATTGAGAGATTTATAAGATAAAAATTAAAAATTTATATAGTAAAAATTAGGTATTTATACGATAAAAATACTTATTTTATCTTTAATGAAAGGGATATTTATTATTTTAAAAAATAATAGAAAGATTTTTGTTTTAAAGTTTCTGATAGAAAGTATGTATTGTTTTAGTAAATAATAGTTTTTTTTTTTGTCTTTCTCTTATTTTTTTATATTATTGAATAAACTAATTTCAAATACAAGAGGAATAAATAAGTTGAAATACAAATATAATTTATTAATTAATAGCGTTAAAACAATCAGAATCCAAATTCTCACTTTTAAATATAGAGGGACGGTAGTAGCGGGACCAAAAAATCCCCTCCATTTATTAAATTCTAAAAGTTATTATAAAAAAAAGGTTGGAACAAATTGGAAACTAAGAACCACTCTCCGTAGAGCAAGGGAAGCCCGCGGTCCGCGGCCCACAGCGTTCAGCCCGGTGCAACCGTGTTTATTTGCTTAAAGTTGGCAGCCAGCCGGGCAAAATTGCCCCGAAAGACACAGGGTCGTGCAAATATTAGCTCGAGACCAAATAAACTCCAGAAATCCTTTTATCTCTCAAGCCGTCTTTCTTTGGCTGTCACGAAATGAAGGCGTCATTGAAGGGTAGGTACGAAACAGACAAGAGCAACGCGGCTGCGGCTGCTACTGTCACTTTTAACGCCGGTGACGTCAAGGTCAGGGCTTCTGTGACCGATGCCACCGTGGTCAATGGCCCCAGCTTAAATGGCTTGGCTCTAGCCGTCGAGAAGCCCGGCTTCTTTGTCATCGACTATAATGTCCCTAAAAAGGTAATCCTATATGGCTAAGGCTGTTCGGTTATCAGAATTGCTATCGAAGTGAGTAAAATTGACATTATTAGTGTAGCGTGGTCTCTAAGTGCTGCTTTTTGGTTGGGTTGGGGTAAGAACTACGGTTTTCATTTATTTTTAATTGAACAGCTGGAAATATTTGGGTTTCGTGGAAGTAATTTTTCTTGATGTTTAATTGGTTGTTTAGCTGTTTGTTATTTGAGAAATAGTTGGAAAGTAGAAGAATTATTAGAGTTTCCTGACCTTATGTGATGGAAATTGCTATTTACAATCCCTAGACGCGCATAGTTTTTCTTAATATCATCCTTCTTGCGTCTCCTGGAGCAGGATTTGCGATTTCAGTTTATGAACACAGTTAGGGTTGCTGACAAACCATTGAACCTTACTTACATTCATACCAGAGGGGATAATAGGACAATAGTAGATGGAACTCTTGTTTTTGATTCGGCGAACAAGGTCTCAGCTAATCACATGCTTGGTTCAAGGAATTGCAAGTTGAAGTACACCTATCTTCACGGAGGATTGACTACACTTGAGCAATCCTATGATTTGGCCAAGAATTCTTGGGATTTTGCAGTGTCGCGTAAAGTTTATGATGATGACGTGTTTCGAGCTTCTTATCAGACATCGAGTAAGGCATTGGCGTTGGAGTGGTCAAGGAATTCAAGGTTAAATGGGAATTTCAAGGTAAAGAGACTCGTGCTGTATTTGTTTTTCTCTGATTGTTAGGTGGATGTTTCTTTTGTATTTTTCATTGGAAAATTTTGTGCTTAAACCAGTATGTGCGTTGATTGTATTCATTTTTATTATTTGTTAGGTCACGCTTCTTGCTATCTCTTATTTTGATAATATTCTGGTCTTCAATTTGACTGGATATGCACATAAAATTTTGGAATGTGTTTTGATTTGGATCAGATTAGAAACCAATTTTGTTTCCTGGGCATAATATAGAATCTATTTATGGTTGCTAAATGGGCCTATCTATGTTGGCCGTTTGTGCACATGTTGTAGGAGCACGATAGTAGCATGGGACATTGGTTTTATTGTAGAATTTATGGTTGATGCTGTATTTCTGTCATATAATGTAATTGTTTTCTTTGAATTAGAACAAAATGAGCTTATGTTGCAAACATTTAAGTTTTGAACATATATGTATAATATGTCAATACTTTCAGTTAAGGAAACCATTGTATGTCTGATCAGTTTAATCAGATATACTCTCAACGACGAATAGCACCGCCTTGATGAAATCTAAATTAGATTAGTCTACTCGTTGTAGGGTATTAGGTTCTTGTTGGTATTTTATGTTGTATTTTCTCTTTAGGAAGTTGAAGTTAGCTATCATTAGATAAGCAAGAGGGGGGCAGAGAGAGTGATTTCCGTTGAGCTTGCTATAGGATATCGGGTTTAGACATGATGCCATTGTTTGGTTTCAAGGAAGGTTCTTCATTTGGTTTTGGCAATGTTTTTGATTGTGAAAGACCTTGTCATCCTATGGGATTAGTCTATCTGATTGGAATTTCTGCAACTGATTAAGAATAACAAATATTGTCCAACAGTATATCTAACATGCTTAGAATGATTTTTGAAATATTTGACTTGACACAAATATCCTATTTTTGAGCTGCTTGATTATATATCTTCTCTGCCCAATGCATTATAAGATAATGATGTTTAAGTTGGGAGTTAATTTTACATCTTTTGTGCTTGTTTTGGAATTCCGTTGATTAGATTAGAGTGGAAGTCAGATGACATTGGTATTATCATGGTAATGATGGAGTGCCTGATGCTTCTGATGGCAGAGTCAATCAGGATTGATGGTTGAAGTTACTGCAAGAACATAGGCTTTCTTGATGTTTTTTCCTACTGGTGGTTATGAGGAACAGAGTTAATTGTGATGTCAAATTTGAAGTTCCTTTTCCTGCCACTGTTTGTGCAGCCGAGAGGAGACTAGGGTTTTAGTTGGCCAAAAGTTAAACACCAAGTGTTAGTCAAGCTGTAGAAAATAATCTCGCCAGTCCAATAGAATTACAGATGTTCAAATGCGTTAATATTTATTTGTGTTTCTGTACTGAAATGTTAGGGTTTGTACTGCAACTTCAACTACAAGGATATTTTGGTTGCTGTACTTTGCTTCCAACTGTTGGATGCCTGCTGGTTAGTTGTAAGATTTATTGATTATTTCTAATCAAATAAGTTCTTTGTCTACTATTTCTTCCAGATTCAAGCAGCTCTTAATCTGGCAGAGGAATTAAAAGTGCCTAAAGTGAGTGCCGAGACCACGTGGAACTTTGAAATGTAACCTATTTCATTTGCCTGTTGAAATTTCTGCTATAGTTGGAACAACCGTTTACTGGTGGCTGGGTCCGTATAATTTTCAGCAAGCATGTTGACTTTGATTACTCTGTTGAATATTTATTTTTGAGCTGGTTACAGTGCCAATGCCAGGGGCAGCTTTGTGTGAATCAATTGTCAGATGGATATTCTTTTCATATTATTAAATCATAAATGTTCTCTGCTCCGTCGCTTTGGTAAGCAAAATGGTTGGGTTGCCTCTAAGTTGTTGGGCCATTTATGTTTGTAATATCAATATTGAACTGTAAGGCATAAGCTGTGGTTAAGCAAGTTCTTCGTAAATTTGTTACATTCCCTCACGACAACAAGGTAGTACACCTTCAATCAACCCCGCTCTACGTCCTAAGAAAAACAGCAGCCTCGCTTATAACAGGCTTGGATGTCAACTGTGTCATGAGTGGATATGCTGATCTGTTGACTATTTTTTTTTTTAGATGACGAGAAAATTCTCGTACTTGATATCATTGCGGTGTTCAGTTATACACCAAATCAGGCATTTACCTTTAAAGTACGTGTTCGCAGATTACATAGCAGCTGTCTTATGTCGATGAAGACGCGTGTACAGGAATTATTCGTCAGTAGTATTAATTATGGGATAAAATTTCGATTGTCTCGTGTTCTTATAAAAAATGTAATTCTAGAATTCGAACACAAAATAAGTGTTAAATAGTCGACACATTGTGACTATTTACTATGTATAAATTTTAATATATGATAGGATCATTCTCTTAAGTAAAAAATGGAAGATATTATTGATTTTATGGATAAGCTGCACTACTCAGTGATTAATAAAAATTTTTGAAGAATTTGGAAAAGATTTGGGACCAATGTAATTTAAAGGGGGTTAGGATAAACTTTAATATTTTAAGTTGGGAGTTCTTTAAAAGAAATTTTGGGGTTTTTCCTAGAAATTAAGTGTTCTATATCCTTATTAACGAAAAAAAGAAGTTATTTTTATACATCCAATATAAGAAAGTTACAAATCCTTCGTTAAAAAAAGGGACAAGTGCTATACATCCAATATATAAAGGTATAAGTTATAATGTTCCAGGTAGCCGGCAAATACCATTGTTAATTGTAGGCATCCTCTAATCGTAACCGCTTATCAAACATGTAGACCAGAACCGCTAATTTTGGCGGGGTTCCAAAAGCCAAAGCAGTGCGCTTCCACAAAATTTCAAAACGTTAGCCGCCTAAATCCCACCATCCCATTTCACATCATTTATAACTTCACAACATCCCATCCTTAAAATCTCAGCCACTGCTAGCACTATATCCCTCCGGTTGCATTGGGTGATTACTACGCGATGGAGGGCGTCGACGATTTTGAGTTCTCTTCACCAGCCGAAGCACCTTCTTCTCCAGTTCGCGAAAGAAAGCTCAAGCGACTGAGGAAATCTAAAATGCTCCGCGATAATTCGCCCAAATTTGAAACTCCAGATTTCAATGAATCAATTATCCAAGATTCCGAGGAATCAAAATTTGAAACCCCAGATCTTGAAAAGTGGAATAACCAGGATTTGGAGGAACCCATTTCTGGAGTTCGGTTAGGATCTAAGCGTTTTGAAGATGAAAATGGTCTGGATTCTGATATCGGTGGTTTGGGCGTCAAGGAAAATGCGTTTGGTGCCAAGAGGACTTTAGATTCTGATTCGGTAGCCGAAGAATTCCATGATAGAGACCAAGATCGACGCAATGACGTGGAAACGGAAATGGAAAAGGAAAATGAGGAATTGAGAGTGGACGACCCGGACAAGAAACGACGTACTTTTGATGGGTTTGAGGATTGTAAAGATAAGAAGAGAGTCAGGAGTGTCAGTGATGATGATAATGCTAAATTAACTGTCGTCACCAAACAAAGAACTGAGAAGGTAGTTTTCTTTCTAGCCACTGATTAATCTCTTCAAATTGACTTTTTCTGTACAAATTCGTGATTGCTATAATTTGATAGGAAAGAAGAGAAAATCTTAAACAACTCAGGGCGGAGTCTCAGAGAATGTTGCGAGGTGGATTGGCTCTCATTTATCAATTTATTTTTTTTTCATTAATGTAAATTTTAACTTACAAATGTTTACTCTTTTTGGATAGAAACAAGAGATGCGGCATTTAAATCTGCACCACTTGTTCAAAAGCCCATATCTTCAGTTTTAGAGAAGATTCGACAAAGAAAATTAGAGGTTTCAAAAAAGTGAGTAATCAGCTGCTGTTATTAGTCTCTGTAGGTTTTACCTTTGCACTACGAGGTTAATTTTTGTTTTTGTGTATTTAAAATATATTTTGTATGGCAGATCTGTCAAAACGAACAAAACTTCTTTTATGGATGATGATAACATTGGTGATGATGATGATGATGGTCTTTCTCAAGAGTTTATGATCAATGCTGACTCCAAAAATGTCCCTGCTGAGGATAGAGGCGATGGGAAGTCCACAAAATTGCCGAGCAAGGATGCAATTTCCTGTCCTGCTAATGTGGAAAGAGGGTCAAGTGCCTTCTTTGTGGATGCATCTACTAATATTTTAAATCTCTCAAGTCATGAAAGTATTCCCTCCCTTCTGGTGAGTGTATGTCATGGCATTTTCTTGATGCATTATTCAGTCAGACTGGCATAGGTGTATGATTGCCATGGTTTGTTTACACTGCAGCCCTGTTGAAGATATTTTGCTAAGTATATTAGCAAATAATTTTTGGAAGCGTGTATACAATACTATGCTACCAAATTTTGTTTCAATGAGTAACACAAACAAGACTTGCTTTAAAAGTTCATTGGTGGTGTCGTTGAGGCTGGAAAATGTTGTTTCAGCTATTAATCACAAAGAATTTTGGTCGACGTTGTTGACGCTTGGAATGTGACAACTTAACCATATTTTCTTGTTATGTTACTGGCACCTTAACCATTTTTATACAGTAATGCTAATGTATTTTGAATTGATTATAAATTTTAGGCTGTGGATGAGCAACCCAAGCAAGCATTTCAAGCTCCTATTGATGATAACCAGGTTCCTTCCATATTTACTCTCTTTTTTACTTTTGTTTTATTTTTTCTAATTGTGTGAGCTATTTAGAAAGATTTATTTCCTTCTGGTGGACTGTATCTGTATGTAACCCAGAGTTGCTTGTCTATTTGCATGTTGAAGGACCTCTTTTCTGGTTTGCGAACAAGTGCCTCCCAAGATGAGTTCCCAAATGACTCGCCCAAGGGCCCTGTTGAAGTTCTGGCTCCATCCTTACTTGCTATGAACTTGAAGCTTGGTTCTGCCCCTCCTGATAACGTGTAAGTGTCCCAGAAATTTGTCTTTTCTTTTTCCAGTTATGGAACCAATGTCAGTACCATTGACCTTATGTAGCTTCTCACTTCATTGGATGTTTACACCTTCATTGCCCTTGCTGGGATATGACTGCCAGGTATTGGTTGTTTTGTTGTAGTGTTTTGCAAATAGGACTAATGTGTCTCTATAGAATAACATCTTTTATCATCCACCATCTTTCTTTCACTGCTAATCTATTAATTGTTCCCTGAAACAAGTGATTTCCTTGCAATTGTTTACTCTTAGCCACGGGATGAAATCAGACATTAGTCCAGAGCTGTGTTAATTATTAGATATGATAATAAGGTGTTGGGTATGGATTGACATACATCTGTTGGAGCTAAAAATCTCTTTTTGTCTGATATAAAGATGAAACCTGCCATCTTGAACTTCAAACTCTTTCAACCTTTTTTTGTATTATGAAGGGTATAAGTGAATCACTATTTTTTTCTGTAGTTCTTCTGATGAGGAGGATAATGACAAAGAGAACATTGACCCTGGTCTACAACAATCAGCTGACTTGTCTTCATCTCCAAATGGTGATCCAGTTAAAGCTTTTGTTGATGATGAAGCTGAGGAAGAAGATGACAGTGACAATGACCTGCTCCGTTTCCAAGATAATGAGGAAGACGAGGATATTGAAGATGTTGAGGAGCTCAAGGATATGATGGCAACTGAATATGAAGAAAAGCCAATCGATATTGAAAGGCGTAATGAATTCCATCAAAAGTGGCTTGAGCAACAGGATGCTACTGGAACTGAAAAACTTTTGCAGAGACTTAAATGTGGTTCAAAGCAGATGGACATGACTTTGCTGGAAGAGGAAGAAGATGAGGAAAGTGAGGAAGACAGTCAGGATTGTGCTGACGAAGATACTGAAGATTTAGCCCCAGTGAATGATGTGCGAATGAATCTAAGGAGAATAAAGGAAATGATTCCCCATATGTTTACCGATAAGGAGGATGCATACATATCATCTGATGATGAAGAAACAGAAAAAAGTCTAGTTCAGCAGTACCTCTTTGAGAAATCAGTGAGTTTTTAAGAGCTCTTCACATATGATTTTCATTTGTGTTCTTTTTCTAATTTATTTATGTATATGCTTTTGATGTGTGAATGCACTATTTATTGAATTGAATATCCTGCAGTCTGCATGAGTTCCATGAATGTCTTTTGTCTTGATTCTCAATTTTCATATTGTCCATCACATGAATGAATGACTAAAATTATAATATGGAACAGGAAGAGCAGGCCACATTCTTGTCACCAGCTGAGGATAAAGATTCCAAAGAATTTTTTAGTCTTATAAAGAAGCTGAATATTTTGCCTGACACCAGGAGAAAACCAAAAACGTCGGGTAAGATCCATAGTATATTTATCATAATTGGTAGACTTGTGTTACCAAGTCCACTTATTTTTTGAAGTTGCTATTAGTAATATATTGCACTAGGAGAAAGAAGTTTTATTTTGTGGGTCATTGTTTCCTAGCATTTATCATTGTTGATCTGCAGCCCTTTCAGATATGCGACTCATAGGAGGAAACAAGACTGTGTCATCAAAGGTAAACTAATTTACAGTATTTGGATGCTTGCATTTAGTTGCTTCAATCAATTATCTGGTCTCGTTATTTAAGAAATATAATAAATACCTGTTAATGAGTTCAAATAATACAATTTTCATCTGGTTTGGCACAAAAGATGCACCGGAAAGTTTCCATTCTGCATGTTTGTTCTCTTTGTGTTAGTGATGGACTTTCCTCATCTCCTTCCCTGTTCCTGTAAGCCCCCGAGGATGAAATTAACAACTGTATGGGAACCTTGTGTCATCTACTCGAAGCTGGCATTGAGTTGAATATCTTCTCATCATAATTTCTACTGTTGTCTAACATCTTAAATCTATGTAGAAAGCTTTTTCTCTTTAAATAATCACTCTTGTTTGATGGAATTAACTGAAATTTTGTGATTGGAAAATTTTTCAGTCAACTTTCTTTTGTCGGGGTTCAAACCAGGCTCTACCAACATACCAGAAGCATGTGTCTAGCATGGCACGGTCTTTTATTTTTGAGCGAGGCAATAACTATAACCAGAGTGCAACCTCAGCAGTCTCAGAAGGTTCTTTAGATATGGTAGGCTCTGCCAAAGGCAAACGAAGCTGACAATTTCCAATTCCCTTTAGTTTGTTTCCAAGTTATTTAGTTTTATGTTTTTCAATGTTCTTTAGATTGTGTTTTCAAGAGTGGCATAGTGCTTCTCTCCAAATGTATCAAACTGCATGAAATTTAGCCCTGGCTTTCAAGACATTCATTTTGTTTGCTATGGTTGTGTTTTGAATTTGCACGGCTAGCTTATCCTCATGCATATATCAATGCTAATGCTTATTGGATTCTAACATGCAGATTCAGAGAGAAAATCAACACACAAAAACTGCTTCAACGAGACTTTATAATTCACAAATTAGACTGAGTACTCAAAATACAAAAACTGCAGCAGAAACAAATTCAGGTACTGCATTAATGGAGATATTGAGACGTTCTTCACTTCACTCCAGCCGCTGCATTCAAGATAGTGTAGTTAGCCCTACTGAATCGATATTAGCTACGTTTAAATTGGAGAAGAAGGTGAAGAAAGAATCCAATGTGTCTATAAGAACTCTTTGAAGTCATTTGACACAATGATGCAGTGAGTTAGTAATGAAGTGAACATTGACCCCTCTTGTTTATTGTGGATTCCTTCCGAGCCTTCCGATTATGCAGGGATTTCTTTTGTTAGATATTATCTTGTAATTTTTAAGCCATTCGGACCATGTTTTAAACGTTTGTATCTGCTGTGAGCGTGTGATGCCTGTTTAGTTCTGCATCATTACTGCAGCAATAATTTTATGCAACAGAACTGTGTATGAATGCCAAAGATGCCATGATTTGAACTCTTCATTTTTTAATGTGTGACAATCTGTTCCTGTTATGTCTATAATACAGCTCATTCGAATGTGGATACTGTCTGCGCTCCTAGTGTTTGTCACGTGCATACAAACAAAACTTGTCATTAAAATGAGGAGTCTCCATTGAAGTTTGAGGTTTGATACGGTGACCCTTAATTGTAGGTGAACGTTTTGACTAGCGAAAAAAAAAAAACTGAGCAAGCAGCCGCGGATTCAATCCGGTGAGTTTTGTCATTATGGGGAAAAAGGTCCAAAATTGGATGCAAACGGTGGTTCCTGGCTAACGAGGTAAAAATGTCGAGAATATTGCACCACAGACCAAAAATACCAAGAAAAACTGGGGACAAGGGGAGGTTAATCAACAATTAAAATTTAACAATAAAAAATAACTATTTAAGTGCGTATTTTCTTTTGAGTTGAGCCAAAATAATCTCTATCTTTATACATTTCTATTATAAGTCCAACGCTTGGAGTAAATTGCACGACATATTCCAATTAGTCAGGGGGTAAACCTATCACAATTCGATGGTCAATTGTCCACGTGCCACTTTACGATGGCTTTGCTCTACAAGCCAGTGATAATTCGACCTTAGTAAATCTTTTCACCCTGAACCTTACCAAAGTACTTAGTTTCGTCCGTGAAATCGGAATTTTCTTGCCCTAATTCAACGTACACGCCCAAGTCAAAGTCTCCCAACGCATGCATTCCTGCACCAAGTCTCTCAGATCCCTCCTTCAAATTCACCAAATCTATGTTGGATTCCAGTTCAAAGTTCCTTCCATAGATCCATAATTTGGTAAGATCTGCTAATCACAATGGCGCAACACTGAATCAAAATTCGTCAAGCTTCTTCTTCAAATGGAAAATACCCATAAAGGCAAGTTCGTTTTACTCTATTTGCTTTTCATTTTCGCTTCTCCACCTAACTATAAAACTCTCGTCAGCTCAATCCAACACGAGCGCAACCATGTTCCTTACCATGATCCAGAGACTGAAAATCCAAGTAAAATCAATTTTGCTCAACAAGATTTACTATTACATAAACTTGAAGAGGTAGTAAGGAACCTTACTGAAATAATCATTAAATTAGAATTTAAATTATCTGAGTTAAAAGTTTCGTCTTTTGATGAGAAGCAGAGCCTTGAGTGTTTAAGATTAGCTCTTGAAGAAAAAGATAAGATTAAACAAGGAAAATGCGATGATAAAAGATTAATCAAAGAAGTTAAAGATGTGGATAAGATTCCGGATCGAGAGCGAGCAAGTGCGGTTTCAGTTACGAAGTACGGTCCATTTTGGTCTGAGAGGTTTCAGTTTCTTTCAGCTGTGAAATTGAAATCTGATCCCACGTGTATTAACATCTTACCTTTCCGTGATTTTGACGGTCATAGTAAATATGTGGCAGTTGGTGATGGTAAGGGGAGAGTTTTTGTGTTTTTAAGAAATGGGGATGTTTCAGTTGAGTTTTATACCCTCTGTAAGTCTCCTGTTACGGCCATGGTTTCTTACATGTCAGTTTATAAGAATGAGAGTGTTGTAGTCACTGGGCATGAAAATGGTGTCATCTTGATTCATAGGGTTTATGAGAGGTCAAATGGCGAAGATTGGAGTTCACTTATAATGGAAAATGTTGGTAAATTTGCAGCCACTGAGAATGGGGAAGAGGCTTCGAGTATAACTGTATTGGAAGTGCATCATATTGGGAGGAAGAGGTACATATTATCGGCAGATGTTAGGGGAAAGATTTGGGTTTTTACAGAAGATGGGACAATTCATGGTTCTGCTAGGCTGAACACTAAGCCGCTTGTTTTCTTGAAACAAAGGCTTTTGTTTCTGACGGAAGGTGGTGCTGGCTCATTGGATTTGAGGACTATGAAAGTCAGGGAATCTGAATGTGAAGGTTTGAATCATTCTCTGGTTAAGAATTATGTTTTTGATGCCACAGAGAGGTCTAAAGCTTATGGTTATACTTCGGAGGGGGATTTGATTCATGTATTGCTTTTGGGGGATGTGATGAACTTTAAATGCAGGGTTCGATCCAAGAGAAAGTTTGACATCAATGAGCCGCTTGCTTTTCAGGTCATCAAAGGGTATTTGCTTATTGTTAATGAAGAGAAGATTTTTGTGTATAATGTTTCAACTCAGCATTATGTGAGGAGTGGTGGGCCTCGGCTTCTTTTTTCATCTGTTTTGGAAGAGATCAGATCATCATTTCTAAATTATCAAGTAATGGATGTGGATGAGGAGAAAAGGAGGGTTGTACCATTGATGGCTAGTGACCATGAAAAGCTTCTTGTTATTGGTCTTGGAGGTGGGTATGTGGGCATGTATCGATCTAAACTTCCCGTTTTTAAAGGAGAATCCAGTGTGATGTCATGGACCAGCCCTGTGGTTTTCTTCATACTTTTCTTGTTTGGAGCATGGCACTTTTTTGCTAAGAAGAAAGAAGCACTTACTTCATGGGGACCAGATGACCCTTTTAGCTCGACATCTGCTGCAACTGGAGCTCCAATAGGATCGGCCTCTGGAGACCGGTCTTTTCTAGACTCTTCTTCAAGAAATGCTGATATTATGGAGCTGAGAAGCAGTCTGAGGGGGCCATCGAGGAGGTATGTCTCTCCCTCACGGTATCCAGTTGGAGTAACCGGTTCCTTTAGGCCAAGTTCTGCCGATCCCAACACCAGGCCTCCTGTTGATCCTAATTTTAGATCAGCTTCTGAGCTAAAGTTTAGGGGCTCCACCCTAGAATCTGCAGGCTTTTCTAAAAGAAGAGAAAGTTAATTTGTAAACAATCAAGTTGTTGATGATAGCAATTGACTTGTGAAATCAATTGCTTGAATTTTTAGTGTTAAGATTTCTCTAAATTTTACTCTTTTGAGAATCAAGTTTTTTTTAGAGTTATCTTAAAACCGTGCATTTGGCATTGTAGAGCCTTTCGAACTTGCAATGTTGTGAGTTAGCTCCTTCGTGAGATAAAATAACAAAAGGTTTTACTTGTCTGTGTTTCGAATATTTGCCAATTATACTTGACTTCTGGCCAATGATGTAGATTAATCAATTTATGCCATTAAGTGTAACTATTGATGAAATTTTCAAAGGTTGTGAAGGAAAAATGTAAGCCTCTTTACGGTAAGTTGTAATTGTTGTGTTTCTACTTTCAAAATCTAGAGTGTTTTTTTGTTCAGAAAAAGAAAGAAGAAAAAGACTAAGTGTTTTATGCACTTGCTTTTATTTGACAACTATATTATCTCCCAATCCGCTAATGCTTGACAATTAGCTATTCTATTACTCAATAATTCTGTATTAGAACTTAGGATATATCAATCTCGTATATACAATTTTCAATGTGGCATGTTGAAACTTGAAAGCGTAGAGTAATGTTTGTCAATATTTTATTTTTTGGGCGAATTTTCTTCAGTAACAGCGATCAAGTCCTAACAGAATGCATTGTATACAGTTTAAATGCATCATGGTTTGATGGTGAGTTGCATTCAAGGGGACGGTTATACGGGCATTTTTTTTTTTTTTTCGCTTGCATCGGGATTATTAGGTTCGTTATTGCTGCGCAAATTATGTTGGAAAATGAGATATCATATAGCTTTCAAGTTATTAAAGATTGAATTCGATAAATATGAAAACATAAGGGAACAAGCTTTCATAATGTTAGCCTCTCTGGTTATATTTTTGTTGATCATCTTATTTTAAGTTTGGCATTACAAAAGTTCCAAAATTTTTTGTTCCAAGTATATTTAAAAATATGTTTAGAATTGAGAAGTTATAGCTTTCAAGTTTTATAAAATAAAAATATTAGTGTTAAATATTAATAAAAAATAAATATAAAATTTACTAAATATTCTTTTATCACTTTTAAAGTTAAACGGATCTCAACGATATTAATTTACATCAGAAATGCTATCACAGAGATAAATACGTAGTCACAAACCTGTGCTTCAATATCATCAGAAGCGCCTAAACCATGTTGCCGAACTTCAGGATTGGGGCTTCTTGGAGATTTGTGGTCCCAAACTAAGTAGTAACAAAAACACCATATTTATCTACACGCGAGCTCGAGCGCAGAAAAAATAGATAAATTAAATAAACCACCGTTCTATTCCTCAGAGCACGTACTTTGCACAGAGTAAGAGGTTTTTTTAAGTCGGAAAAGAATGTAATCAGAATAGATTTGTGTTGCTTATAGATCCCTCATCCAAGTTGCAGCTGGCAGCCCGTTCTTGTACTATGCGCTTACGCTGTCACTGATTATCATCCCAACGGTTAAATGTCGCCAGTCCCAACAGCAAGAAAAAGGGCTTTAATTGTTGATACTATTTCTTAAGAGCCCCGTATCTTTCACTTGGCAAGAGACGTGGTGGCTGCCAACAACAGTATGTGAAGTGAGTGGTCAAAACATTGTCCAAATTCGCGGCATTTTAAGCTACAGATCTGTTCACAAAATAAATAACAATAATTATTATAATAATAAATAATAACACCAGCGAGAATAATTAAAACGGTTACCCATTATTTAGAGTAATTGGACTTCCAAGATGGCTCGACGATTAAGCAAGAGCAAGACAAATAAACTGAGCATAACAAAAATAGTAGTTTAAGGTCATTTTTTTATTTTGCAAGAATTCCCCAAATGTTATATCTATTTTAGGAGATACCATAGACAAGTACAGCACGGCAACCCAAACAGAAATAGTAAAAACAGCAGCCTCAAGATTGTCTCGAGAAACCGACACCTCCAAGGTTATCCATAGAGAAATGGAATTTCATTGGGACTCGTTAATATTTTGGAAGATGTTTTCTTTGGTAAATATAAAGTCTGCAATACACCCTGTTTATTGGCTCATATTAATTTATTTATCATAGGAGTCGTTTTAGCAACCAACTAAAGCAAAGAGAAAATAATTGAGCGCTGCTTCCTTGAATGTTTCAATCGCAACGGTTGACAACCACAGAAAGAATTCCACTCTTTCTAGTCCTCGAGCCCTCTCATTATCGACCTAACTCAACATCTTCCAGTAGCTTTCACTTGACCTTCTGTTCGCCTTTTTTTATTCTATTTGATGTATATATTTTTAATTATGTTGAAAAAATTGATATTGGCAGCGCCTTATTTCATGGCTTCTTAGCTTATTATGTTTTATTGGAAGATAATCTTTGTAATTTTGATGATTAAGATATCGCGGGCAGGCAAACGAGGGTTAATTTTGGATTTTGATTCGAAAATTTATACTTTGAGATGGCCGAACCGAGTCGAACCGTTCACGATAATGGAATTCCCTCCGGGTTAAATCGGATTAAAACTCGGGGAGGTATCTCTAAGAATCATCTGAGTTCAAAACTGGAAGAATTGACTAAGTCAATTAGTTATGGCGTTTCTAGGCCTCGTCGGAAGCAGAAAATGAATACTGCCACTCGAGGACATGTAAAACTTACGAATTCATTTAAAGAAGGTTACATAAATGTTTCCTTTTATGTGGTTGTTGCTGAGAAAATTAGGGGAAAGAAACGAAATTAGAGTGCTTGAATATTTTTTTATATGATTATTTGGAAAAGTTAGTAAGTACGTGCAAATCTTCCAGCCTACTTGTTATTTTATCCGGGTACATATCGTACAAGCAACCTTTTTTAAGGTGTTAAAATCTATCAATCTAGAAATTCAATAATTTGTTTATATTTTCAGAATTACCTGTAGTTTAAATTTGAATTCTAGTTCTCGCTATCCTTTAAGTACTTCGTTGATTTTTTTGGTGTTGACTTATAAATACTCTTTTCAAATTCGTTTATACTTGTATTAATTTCGGGCCGACTCAAGTGATCGGTAGTTAATAGTTGTTTGATTGAGCCGCCTTTTTTCTTTGAGAGAAGTCATTTAGACCAGGTTATGGCCTCTTATTGTATTGATTACGTCTCTTGGGTTCATTTGTTTGCACCTTCTGTTAATTGTTGAAATCGCTTTCGATGACAATTTTTATGGTAATATGTGGACAATTGGTTTCTTGTTCTTTTCTGATGACTGCGTTTGGTATTTATAGACTTTATAGTTGTTTGGACGGAATTTTACTAATTTTATCTCTGTGCTCTTTTTGAAATGGTACAAGTAATTTAAACCACATCGAGGTTAAAGGTAACTATGTTAACGCTATCACTTGGGCCAAAAAATGATTTGTTACCGGTAAAGTGTATGTGCTCACATGATGAGACCTCTGGTTTCTATCTGTGGCAGAGATTACTTATGAGAGAGAGAGAGAGAGAGGAGCAGTAATATAAAAAAATAAAAAGAAATTCTTTATTTATAAGCCCTTTCTGTTTGTTTGATATCCTGATTTTTTGCCAGAAACCAAGTGAATGAAACGTTATGCATTTCCTGGTTTTATATGTACCAGATGTCCCCAAAGGAAAGAAGATAGCTCGGTAGTTGAAATCATATATCTCCAAATTCAATAATGTTTCCCCAAATCCTGAGGCGAGGATTGGGTTAGCACATTGCTGACATGATTTGTAATTTAATTATGTGCATCCCGTGTTTAATTTTGTTGTAATCTGCACTATGACTACTAAACAAACCATGCTTTTTTTCGACAGAACAGTAGCTCTGAAGTTAAAGATGTTGATGAATAAGATCCTACAAGAGCTAATTTACACCATGAAGGGAATCATTTGAGCGAAAAGCAATCTTCAGGAGGGCATGTTAGCTGCAATAAAGAACCAAAAGGTTTGAAGAATTTTTCACACGAACTAGGGCCAAAGGGTGGCATTCCTTCTACTTACCCTTGAGCACACAGTTACAATGATTTGAAGGTATGTTTCAGTTTATGTAAGATTATGGTTAACATTTTTCCTCTTTATTTTTCAGTATCAGAAAGAGCTTAAGGGTTTTTTTTTATTTTCTAATATGATCACTTTTGTAGCATCTTCAAGATTACAGCCTCCCTTTAATTTATGCAAAATATGCTCATGCATTTGACAATGTTTACTTCTTTATTTATTGTCATGAACTAAATTTTTCCATGGGTTTGCATCCATCTATTTTAATTCACCCCAGATTTTCTACCACTAGTAGAAGAGGACGACCAAAGGGGAACCCACTGAAAGCCATTAATTTGATCAATATCAGCTTCCATCTTCTTCTATTTCAACATTTTGTAAGAGGACAAGTTTACTTAAATATTCATATTCACTTTCAAATGAAAAATATCCTTGACATTAAAGGTGTTGAAATTGAAGGAACGTTGTTGGACTCTTTCTATTCTCATTTTTTTGTTATATTTAATATTCAGGAAGTTTTGGATATGTTGCATTCAAGATTTGATGCTGCCAAATAAATGGCGAACTCAGAGCTGGCTACTTTTGCCAAAGATGTTATGAATGTTCTTGAGAAAATGGAACCCTCATCTTCAGAAGGAATGGAGATGGTGGAGGATCTGCTTATTCTTTCTCAAAAATGTATTGAGATGACATCTTCTCTGTTTTGTGCTAAGCATGAAACCATTGTCCAAGATTTGACTGAGAAAAGGCAACAGGGTCGAGCAGGATTAGTAAAGTATATGTTCACATGAATGTCTTTATATTGACTCTCCGCACTAGACTGTTACTGTTACAGAAAGAGAGTGAGCCAACCGCTGAGAAATCTCTTCATAAATTTAGGAAATGTTTAGAAAGTGTTCCGGCTGTTGAAATGAGCTTGGTGCCAAATTCTGGTATTACTGAATCTGATTCAAATTATCCTTTGTATCAGGGGGGTGATGCCAAACACAAATTTCCGGGACAAAGTAAGATATCTACTGCCCCACAGAGAAGCCTTCACAGTTCTTCAGGGACAGATGATCATACTTCCAGAAACAATTCTGTTGTAGCTGAACAAAATTTGCCTTCACGGAAGTTCCCACTTTATTCTGACTCACAAGAGCAACAGTCTCATGTATGTGATGGAAAAGTTCTTGAAGTAAGCAATTCTGGTTGTGGTTCACTTCATGAACAGGGACAAAGTTTAGATGGAAGTGACTCAGTAATCTGTAGGATATGTGAGGAAGTTGTTCCTTTTTCTCATGTTGAATCCCATTCTTACATATGCGCATATGCAGATAAGTGTTAATTAAATTGTATGGACTTTGATGAACGCCTGTTAAAACTTGCAGA
>JAWDEX010000003.1:3679661-3716219 GCA_035221805.1 Trichilia hirta | reverse complement strand
GATATACAAGAGATGGACACTGCCTTTATAGATGATTCTCACCTGGGTATTTTAAACTTCAGGGGCCACTTAGGTATGAAGCTGAGCAGCTTTGGTGCATCCTCCTCAACAGGAAGCATGACATCAGTATCCTCTACAAATACCCCTAAAGCAGGACATTTTGATACTTTCTGGTTAGGGCGTAACCATCCTTCTGAGCTTGAGGATGTGCAACAGGTCAGTTTAACTTTTTGGCAAATATATTCCTCCGGAATTATCTCAGTTTTCTGGCTAATTGCATCTTAGATATAGTGTACTGCCTCTTTCTAAATATTGATGTCCATTTTATTCTGGGTATGCTTTCAATATCTATAAAGGAATGTCACATATCCATCTAATTTGTTTCCTTTCTTCTGGCAGATGATTGAACTTGCTGACATAGCTCGCTGTGTGGCGGATACAGATCTTTTGAAAGAAGGTTCTGAGTTCTTGCTTGCTTGCATGCATGACTTACAGGATGTTTTACAGCATAGCAAGCTCAAAGCCCTTGTCATAGACACTTTTGGAAGCCGGATAGAGAAACTTCTGCGGTAAGTATAAGATGTTAGAGTAACTTATAAATAGAATACCACTCTCCACTCACCATATTAATGTTACAGTTTGCAAATATATGTGCAGGGAAAAATATATATTTGCTTGTGAAATACTGGATGAGAAAAGTCCTACAACTTTTAACAAACACAAGGAAAGTTTGAGATTTATGTCTGACAATGTGTCTCAAAGTAGCAGTGTTTCTACTCCTTTACATTCATCTCACAAGGAACGGACAGGCATTGATGACTTTGAGATCATCAAACCAATTAGCAGAGGCACCTTTGGTAAAGTCTTTCTTGCCCGCAAACGGACGACAGGAGATTTATTTGCAATAAAGGTAAACTTTGTTTTAATAACTTCTGGCTATGGTAATTTTAGCATGATGCTTGATTAACTATAAGTTGTTGCTCATGCAGGTACTCAAGAAGCTGGATATGATACGGAAAAATGATATTGAGCGTATACTAGCAGAGCGCAATATACTAATAACTGTTCGAAATCCTTTTGTGGTAATATTCCATTGTGGAATGCTGAGTTACAAACCATTTACACTTGAATGAAGTAAAATATATTTTTTTGCTTCTATATATTCATGATATTAATTGATATTCTTTTTCTGTACCAAGTTGCTGAGCTTTCAATTGCCAATTTGCTAAATATATTCTTTCTTTTCATCATGAGTTGGATTTTCGGAGAATGATTTTTGATGGTTTTACACCAGTATATTGAGCTATATTATTATATGCTTTGCAAATGAACATTCCCTTGTCATTGCAGGTCCGTTTTTTTTATTCTTTCACCTGTAGAGATAACCTCTATTTGGTAATGGAATATCTCAATGGAGGTGATCTATACTCGTTGCTGAGAAAAGTTGGCTGCCTTGATGAAGATGTGGCTCGCATATATATTGCAGAATTGGTTTGTTGAGAACTTTTTCATAATTATTTATATTCTCTCTTAGTTCTTATCTTGTCTGTTCCTTAAGTTAGGATCATTTTTTGTTTCAGGTTCTTGCTTTAGAATACCTGCATTCTCTTGGAATTGTGCACCGTGATCTAAAACCGGACAACATTTTAGTTGCTCATGATGGGCACATCAAGGTCTGGTGCATAAGCTTTATAATTGTCATTTTTATCTTTATATGGGCAATTTGAAAAAATTGCTTCTTAAAGAATGCTATATGAAGCATCCATATTAATAGAAATTTATTGTCAACCAAATGAAGCTGCATCTTCTTTCAAACTCCGTCTATATGTTTTACTACATTAAGGTAAATTTTGTATCTAGATTCTGAAGTATATAAATGAGGACTAAGGTTGTTTTCTATTATCCTAATCCTTCATTGTCTTCAAAATTGTCTTTTGAAGCCTACTGTCATTCCAATTTTTCTTTATAATTTTAACTTGCAAATAACTAATACAACATTTTGTTCCAGCAATTTTTAGCACCTTTTGAGTAGCTACCTGAATGTTGATGATGTTTCTTTTCTTTAGATGGGCATGGCTCTAAATTTTTTTCTAGCCTATTACTTGTATGCCTACTGGGGAATGTTGTATTTTCTTCCCATGTATAGCAACACTGCATGATTCAATACTCTGCTAATGTAATGTCCCTGGATATGCCCACACTGTGCAGGTTTGAATTTTGCACCTGCATCAGTCATTTATTATGTTAGCGATGATATTCTAATTATTACTTTTACTACCAGCTTACAGATTTTGGGTTATCAAAAATTGGCCTCATAAACAACACAATTGATTTATCTGGACCTGAAACAAATGAAATTATGTCGTCAGAGGCTCATAATCCCTACGATCAACGAACAGATAGAAATCGACACTCAGCCGTTGGGACACCTGATTATCTCGCCCCTGAAATTCTTCTGGGAACTGAACATGGTTTGACTTGAACCCAAGGTCTGTTTTATTTTAAGTTTTCTAGGCAGTTGAATTACTTCCTGGGCATTCAATGCAGGTTATGCTGCAGACTGGTGGTCTGTGGGAATAATCTTATTTGAATTTATAACAGGAATTCCACCTTTCACTGCTGAACGTCCAGAGGTATCTATCTATTCATTTCATAATTCTTAGTGGTTGAACAACCCAAGTATAGTCAAGATTAAGATATCGAAGTAATAATTTTCAATAGAACACAGTTCTGTGACTTTGTTTCATGGAGAGGTATTGGTTGCCCTGAATTATCATATATATGGGACTTCACAACGAGGGTTTGAGCAACAAATAGCTTGACTGTTGTTCCTTGCAGATTGCAGTATGCGCGAGCCCTTATTCTCTTACAATCTTAGCAGCTTAATATGCAAAGCACTAAACTTAACAGCTTAATATGAAATTGTTTCCTGGAAGTACGTGATGCATAATTAGAATATATTTTGCCATTTCTGTTCAATGTTTGTTGGTCAGCTATGTCTGCAAGAGATTTTAAAATCACTTGATTGAGCATTAGCTTATTCTCTGCAATGAAATCTTCTCTCTTCTTCACATTAATATTCTTGAGAATTTGTATATCATTTCATCTACTGATTATTCTTCCTATGTGATCCATACATTATTAGGTATAAAATTATATATCATTGTCCTGGTAGTTTTCTTTATAATGCTTTTTATCATTTTTTTTCTTTACCTTGCAGATTATATTTGACAATATTCTTAACAGAAAAGTCCCCTGGCCTCATGTTCCTAGTGACATGTCCTATGGGGCCCAAGATCTCATTAACAGGTTGGTTTCTGTAATGGAGTCTTTGTTGTTGGTTATCTTGATTCCATAATGCCTACCTCAGTTTCTTAAACTTGTCTATCAGAATCAATGACATGAAATTAGAAGCAGTTTTTGATCTTGTCTACGTGCCATACATATGAGAATGGAATTTAACAATAGAAATTCAGGAAAGAAATGGTAAATTTTTTTAATCAGCAAATCATGTTACATTGCATATGAACATTGGTCATGAATTCTTTAATGTTCTTTACTATTGCAAATATATAATTTTAATTATGTTTGAAATTGATGAAGCATTTTGTATTTTATCTTCCTTGGCTGCTTTGGGGGTGGGGTGGTTTGGAGAGGCAGGGTTGATGGCCAATGTTCCTGATTGTTTATATAATATATTTTTAATTTATTCCTTAATTTTTATACCCAATCCCGAAGTAACCATATGCACATGTTCCTGTGTATGGCCCCGAAATCAAGTGTCGCTTTCTTCAGTATCACCTTCCTTATTCTTATGCATGTTTTCATAGAATGGAAGACATGTGCTTTTAGCAAAACATCATTTTTATCATATAATCCTGTTTATTGTTTTATGCACATGCACCATTTGCGACTACTTGAATTGGTAATATTCTTTTAATAGCATTTGGTGTGGTCAACGCTATGTTTAGCCTTCACATTTGGATAACTGGGCACTCACTATATTTTAGCTGAACAATTTATTTTCCCCAATTCTTTTCTAAATAGGTTTCTTATTCACAATCCAAGCCAGCGCCTAGGAGCCAATGGCACAGCAGAGGCAAGTCACTGTCTGAAACTTTCATTAACAAAGCAGAAATTATGTTTCTGTGCGATGAAAACTCAAAATAGAAGCCACATTTACTGGAATTTTTGGATGATTTTTATTGCTTTGTAGGTAAAAGCTCATCCTTTCTTCAAGGGAGTTAACTGGGGCAGCCTTGCTTTGCAGAAGGTAATGTTACATGTGCCTCTTGGTGTCTGTAGATTCATAATATTAATTTTAAGAACTTCTCAAATGGATGAAATTTTGATACAATACTTCTTATGCTTGTTATATAATGCCAAGACTGGTTTGTGTTACACAAGATTTTGTTCAATTGCAATATGAAAAACTTATCAAAAAGTGTACTATATATAATTGGAAAAAGTGACTGAAACAATGTGAACCAAACATATTTGTCTATTTTGGTTCTCTCTCAAGGTGGAAATCGATTATGGGTATGTAAAATTGGTCTTTCATAGGAGAAAAGTGCTTGGCAGGGATGTTGCATCTTATGTAGTTATGAGTACATTTCCTTTCTATTTTCATTTTCACTATTAAGCATTTTTAGCATCGATTCTTAAGTTCATCCTTGTTTCGGCTCTCACCTGTGTAGATGTCTATGTATATTTTGGAAGAGAGGGCAATTTTGGTGTATCTTCGTGTAAACATTGCGATGTTTCTCCTCATGATTGTATTATTTTGTAATATATACTTTCCACTTTTGAATATGTCTGTAGGCTGCTTTTGTACCACAACCTGAAAGTGTAGATGATACAAGTTACTTCTTTTCACGCTTTAGTCACATTTCTAGTGGCATGCTGGATGATCAGAATAGCAGCAATTCTGATGCTGACACTTGCGACTCGTCTTTAAATTGTGGAATTGAGGTAATCATTTTGTGATTCTAGTCAAATAATCATTTTGGTATGCTTACACAACAATGTACATCTGATGTTTAGGATAGAATGCCGCTTTTTATTTGATTGGTTTGTGGTTTGATGTATTTTGATGTCTTCTGTGAGAAAATATTACAAGTACTCAAGAGAACCATCTATAGAATAAACGTATGTTTTATATGGAATATAGCCTTTTTACCCAAAGCTATTTAGAAGTTTGTGGTACATGCAGATGTGTAAGGTTCTAATTTTCAGATTTTCTTTTTGAAAAAAAAAAAAAAAGTCTATTCAAATTTGATATCATAAACAAATGTTACCTTAGTTGTGGAGAATTTAAGCTAATCAACTGATGCACGACCTCTGATTGAGCAAGTGAAGCAAAGGTTTTGCTTACCATAGAACAACTGGTGCTGTACAAGGTTAAAGTTTTGAGAGTTTTATGAACCTGTGTTAAACTGTACTCATTTGTACAAGGTTAAAATTTTGAGAGTTTTTGGTAAACCTGTGTTAAACTGTACCCATTTGATCAAAAAATTTCACCAATGTTATATTCCTTTTATTTTCTGTTTTGTTTTTTACTTTCATCTTTAATCTTTTCGTTTTCTCGATTTGGTTTGGAGTTGGGGTAAGCTATACACAACCAGTTCTTTAATTCACAAAAACTGTTCTTGAAATCTTTTGACTTTTCTTTCTTTCTTTTCAGATGGATGAATGTGGAGACCTTGGGGATTTCAATTCTTCTCCTCTTGATCTGTCACTAATAAATTTCTCTTTCAAGGTAAGCCATCTAACGATACAGACTAGCAGAAGATCATAATAATTTGATGAACACATTAAACAAGTGCTTATTCTCTACCTGGCTCTGAACTACAATGTTATTCCAAGTTGCTTGATATTCTTTCCAAAATTAGAGTACAATTGGAGTTAGGATGAACATCCTATAGTATTTTAGACAGCACCAGATTTAGCACTAGTTACAGGCTTAGCTCAGATATTTACTTGTTAGGCAGAGACCCGCCTATTGTGCATGTTCACCATATATAGTCTAAGGTCTAACAAAATGCATACGACAATTATCCTGTTTATAATTGAACTTGTTTCAGTTCATAAATGAAGTTTTCTTTGCAGAATTTATCACAGTTGGCCTCAATTAATCATGAGGTTCTTGTACAAAATGTGAAGGATTCAACCAAGTTGTCTCCAGCCAAAGGTCCAGGAGCATAGTACATTGTTTCTTTTCACAGTGCCAGACATGTTTTGCATTTTGCAGGTAACTGTGATTGTAATAATAATAGGAATTAGGAATAGAAATACTGGAGATAGGTAAGAGTTGAGAAAGAAATTTGATGTTGTATACTGCTTCGTTAGTAGCCCTTGTCTTCATTCATGTAAAGAATAAGCATAATTATTATTTTTTTTTATGCAACGAAGCGCAAATAGCAGAATTTAGTTCTCTCTTTTTTATTTCTGGCTTGAAGTATTACTTCAGAATATTAGGTACTTGTTATGATATTTTAGGGTATGCTTGAGATTGAGATTAAGTGACTTTCAATCCAAAATTGTTAATAGAATGGAACTTATTAAGCATAGATAGGTGATTGGTTGATAAGTAAAAATGGGTGTTTATTAAATTCTTTAATTGGTGCACTTCAAAAATAATGCAGGGACATCTAATTTAAAAAATATCCTTCCTCTGCATCTTGCCATCTCGTGTCTTCTGCTATCATTGATTTCAAAATATTTGATAAGGCTTTTAGGTTCACCATGAAAGAGGAGGACATATGTTTGCACTTTGAAGATCAGATCAGCATATTGATGCAGGCAAGTTCATCACGAATTAAATTTTCATATTTCATTAAATTAATATCTATTGGGATTAATCAACTCTTAGTTTTTAATAAAATTATTTATTTTTTAATTTTTACTTTTAGTTATTAATAAAATTATTAATGTTTTTAATTTTTACGTACAAATATTCTTCTGAGTTATTTGTATTTTTCGTTAGTATTTCAAGTAGATGTTTTAATATATATTTTATTAATAACTTTAACTATCCCATCAACTGTAATTTTGAACCTTCAGTCTCTGTACTCACATGCTGTCACAATGGATGTCTCAGCCTTCTCATAATAAACATTTTAGCTTTACTCAGGGCAACATAGCTGTCACAAGTTTTCTTTTTCGCCCTTACAACAAAATACGCTCTTCAAAACTACGATGCTTTGTGATGGAACGGGTCGACCAAGTTTGTACCGGCCTTAACTATAAGAGTCGAGAAAGTATTCAGAGCCAATCCAGCCTGGCATTCTCGTTGCAATATTATCCCAAGTGAAATCATGATATTGCAAGTCGAACTTGCAAGACCGAAGACGAAAAATCGTAGATATTTTTCTAGCGGAGACGCCTTCAGTATCGATGCTTAAGTCAATAAACTGGGGGAGCATGAAAAATTAACCAGCCAGGGAAGACATATTAACCAATCCTATATTTTGACACGACAAATAAGACCAAAAAGAAAAGTGAGGAACACCCGAACAATATCTATTAAAATGGACGATGCTAATAATCTCCGTGCCATATAGCCGGCCGGTGTGGGTACGCAAAATTGCAATAACAAAATGAATAATCTTCACAAAATTGAAAACATAACAAAAGGCTGAACAATTTGGTTTCTATGCATAAATAAGTGAAGAATATTAAATCTTGATCTCCAAAAAGATTGTCAGATCAGACAGGAATTGGCAATCCCTTCTTAGCCATGCTATCTAATATATCATTGAGAGCTTGACACAGTCCAACTATCTGCAAAATCAAGGGAATAAATTGAGTGACCACAGGATAGTTCAAATCCCAAACCTTATGAAATAGTCAGTGAGAATGTCACCTGTTGATCCCATTGTTGCAATTCTTCAGTATCATCCTCAAAATGGATGACAGCTTCCACCTATAATGTAAACAAATATTCAGATAGATGTTAGCGAATAACCAATTTATTTATTAAACTGTTTAATTTGTCCATTTAAAACATACGAGGACCAGCCTAGCAAAAACAGAGAAAAGAGTAAATCCAAGACATTAATCAGGAGGAATGAAGTTTGGTCTAAATAAATATAGCAAACTCACTAAAACAAGCAGAAAATAAGTCAATCAATAGCAGATCTTATTGGAGACCAAATAAAATGTAATACAAGGCGGGTCTTAAAATTCCAATGTAATCTGGATACTATTTTAAATCACATCTCCAAATGACCTACAGTAACAAATTTCAATCAAGTACTCAGAAACAAAGTTCACAGTTTCATATGTATTATGAATCATTTGATGCGAGCTAGCATATCATACCTGATCAATTGATCCTCTCATCCTGTCCTCGTAAATCATTCGTGATGCTATCTTCTCAGCCTGTAAGAAGCAGTGACGTATTAAGCTCTTTGAGAAGATAACTAATAAACTATAAAGGGTGTTTCTCAAGCAGCATAATGATAACAAGACGACCAATAGCAAAATAGAAAGATGTTAAACTTTAAAAAAGAATAGGATACTGTACCTTGTGCGGGGCAATGCCCAGCAAGGTGCCCAACTCGTCAAAACTTATGTTAGTATAAAGTTTGCTTGCACTCAAAAGATTATGCTCAATCATGGCTCGATCCAACACAGTAAAATTATCAGGCAGAAGTGCTTTCTGTAAAATGATATGAAAATGTAAGACATTCCCTGTGGCTGACAAGAAAAAGGTAAACGCTGTAGATATGACATTCGAAAGTATAAAAAATATCTATAACCTGATGAGGTTTCAGCTCTTCTGCAAATGCATCAATTTCAGGTTTTCTCAAAATTCTCTCCAAATATACCTGGAAAATTCCATACAATGACTTTAGTTATAATAAGGGCAAAGATGGTTCATAATTGTATAAAATAAGAAATAAATTGATAAAATTCAGGCAAACACACACATCCATAGGAAAAAATTGAGAGAACCTTTCGCAATATTGGATAGATTTTCAATTTTGAGCATCGTTCATCCTGAATCATATCCCAATCGATCAGCATAGCTCAAATTAAACAATGAAAATCAAAATGTATCTTATATTAAATGAGTGTTTACTTTGTACAAAGTGGCAAGAACACGAGAACGTTGAGGACCCGCAGCTGCCAAAATTGTACATGTTACAGCAGCCGATAAAGCTTGCTCCAGTGCTTCCTCATCAATTGTTCTATCAATAACATTCTTTTATTAAGTGTCTCAATCATATAACAAGGATGCTCACATGGAGCCAAAAGGACAGGCTAGACGAGTACTAAAGCATTTGTACAAGAAATAATCACAATAACCCAGAGTAAATATTTTTGCCTTCAAATGATTCTAGATATATTATCGGAATCTTAAAAAATAAAAATACAATTAGACCACAAACCAGTTCAAGAAGGTTCATAAAAAGTTTGAAACAGTTGTGGCATGTCAAATATCAACATATTTGAGAATTTGATCAACTATGCAAATAATAATAATAATAATAAATGAACTGACTTAAAAGTACTCTCTTTCTAAAATGAAAAAAAAAAAATAAAAAAATAAAAAACTTAATAGAGATACGAGCACACATACTCATCTCCTATTTGCTGCTTCTCAATCTGAGATATGTCATAGTATCGCAGAGCTGCTTCCAAAAACTTTCTTTTCAAATCCAAAATTCTGGCATAACAAACCTAATAGCAGAAAATGAAAAACAAAACAGAATTAAGAAAATACTAAAGCTTCTTTGGAAACAGCATCCTTAAACATATGTGTCAAACCTTGTACCGTAGATTCAACGCTTCATGTTGACTGTTGCTAACCAAGAATGAAGCTTTATTAATAAAAGCTTCTGCATTAACAGCATCATCATCCTGAGAAGTTTTGAAGGACATTTGAATACCCATCATTTTTACATGAAACCTAGCATCCTTCAATTATTTACAACCAGAGCAGAGCATATATCCATAACTAAAATAAATAAATAAAGATGAAGTTATTGACTCCATCTTCGCTACAATCCTCTGAAAAGTTGGATGTTCCTACTAAACTTGAAGGTTCACCTAGGTGCAGAAAAACATGCACCTAAGAGTAATTACCAACCAACATATGCAAATTTGTTTATAATATTGCTATAAGTTTATCTTTCATACCCCTTACCCTGCAGAACTGAGAGCATGCACCCACAGAGATTTGAGAGATAACATTGTCCTGTCATTTGACATTTACCACTCACAACAAACCAATATCATGCACGATGACAAGATTCATACATAATAACATATACAAGATCAAACCTTTTCAGCATTAAAATACAGTTGCACCGTGAAATCAATACCTCAAGGTAAAGGCAAGCAATTTGGACACATTTTGACAACCTGAATGTATCATCAATGACCCTGGTGAACATATTACAAAAAAATATATCAATAGTTGTGATAGCGCGAAAGAATAACTGATTTCATAGCAAAACAAAAAAAAATCTATTTAATATACCTCATTCCAGAGTCTAGATCAATTCCACTAAGCATCTGAGCTGCTTTTGACCATTGCTGCTCGGACTCGTATAAATCAGCAAGTTTTTCCCTGATAATTAATACCTGAGCTCATACAAACTCATATTGATTAAAATTAGTGCAGCAATGATTATGGGAAAACTAACAATAAATTCGTTCAATTTACCCAGATATTCTCAACTAACTATTGAATCAGCTAAACTACCACAGAAAAATCCCAATAACCAGGGACCTAATCCCACTAACTAGAGCTCACTAGTGAAAGTGAAAATTCAGATTCCCCGATGATACAATAAAAGAATAATGTGGCATCCAAGAAGTAAGGAATATTTAGTACTTAAAAGATAGTCCAAATCAAACCTGTTCTTCGAATGAAACAACGCGGGGTTGAATCTGAGAGAGGGTATAATTCGCAATATCTTTCTGCATCTCCGGCTCTAATATCCCTAGCTCATGAGCAAAAGTCTGCAACAGCTGACGCGAAACAACCAATGGTGCATCATCCGATAGCACTGCAACAATAAAATAATCATAATTAAAGTTGATAAGGTTGAACAAAAAATATCCCCGTAGAATCAATAAAGTTCAAAAACCCTAGTTCAAAATTTTCTCAGAGATAGGAGAGAGAAAGTAACGATGATCGATAAATTTCTTCGCAGGAACGATGTCGTTTGATGAGATCACAGTAGAGAGAATGTGCTTATATTGTTCGATCTTTTGCCTCTGGTCCGTGAGAGCGGAGGCTCTCACTAATGCACTTTCCATGGTGGTCATATTTAGTCTCTCACTTAAGTCTATGATATTATATTAAAATGTTCTGTTTTCTATAAAATCAAAACTCTAAACCCCAATTTTCCGGCAGAACCTGCGATTCCTCCACTACTCAGAACCGCCTCACAGATAATCAACCTTCCAACTGCGCGGTGATCCTTCTATACTCTCCCGAGTATTTTATTAATTAGACATGGAAGCACTCCTTATTACGGATGACGTGTCGGCTATTATTATAACCGTTGTAGTTATGAAAATAAGCTCTCTTAAAAATTTGAAATGAACTCAAACAGAATGAAACTTAAACTTAAACTCTTATAAAATAAAACCCTTACCTGAGGTTCGGTGATTTATAATTTAGCGGAAAGGTTTGAACCAAGAATCACTTGCCTCTCGCAACGTTAGAATCGACCGTTTATTGACCGTCAGTTGTAATGGCAAGCGTCCCTACGCTTCTGGTCTTGGAAAATGGGTGCTATGATTGGATCTAAGGACCAAACTTTTTGCTCCAGTTCTTGATAATGCCCATATATCATATGTATTTAGTCAGAGAGAATCTAAGTCTTGTTTGTTTCTTTTGTTCTATCTCCATTTCTAAGGCGAAAATTGAAGAACCACCTTCATTCTCAACACAAGCGCAAGGGAATCACGATAAATGCCAGGTATATCTTCAATTTCGGACCATTTCGTGTTGTTGAATGTTGACCCATTTTCTGTTCTATTACGAAGCTGAGATAATGATATTGCATTCATCCATTTATGCTGTTTCGGGCAATTGAATTGTCGAGAAGGATTATATGAATTAAAATTTACGGGTATTCGATTGATTTAACTTTTTTGAGTGTTTTTGCATTTGTTATATATTAACCATAGATCGAGATAGGTGTTGAAGCACACCTGAGACTCTGTTGAAGCACATCCGACCATAGCTTGAAATGAGGTATACTATTAAAATTCGATTCAATTCAAAAGTTATTTAAGTCAAAAACTACTAGAGATCAACTTCAGTAACACTTCAAATTGAAAGTTACTGTATGTCAATTTCGGGGCTTACTTCCTTATAATTACAGTAACGTCTGAAGCGATTATAATAAACTGTAAGAAGTTCAAGCATGTGACTGCTATTAAGGTGCATTGAAATCTTTAGGGACATGTAGTTATTCTCTATAAACTAGTAATTTTATACATATGTGTCCCTCGATCTATTCTCCGACAGTCTTACGTGAACACCCTTTTAAAAACAAGCAGCAACGCTTCACACGTGTGACCTTCGGTTTATTTTTCAATAATTCCACGTAATAATTTACTAAAAAATAAACAATAATGAGAACCCGTCAATCCATTGAATAGCTTCGTGTGACCACTTTTTTAAAGATAAACAGCAAATTGGAATGCTGTCTTAGAGACTAATTTGATAATAGCCCAAGTTGCTAATGGTGCTTTAGTCTTTTCAACCTTGAAACGAGTTCTTTTTCAAACTCTCATTGTAAATTTTCAACTGGTTAACCGGCTAACGCTTCTTCATCGTGTACACCGACCTCGTTCCCATAAAATTCAACAAATCGCAGCTAGCACTCCTAAAATTTATTTTGTATTAACAGCAGCGCTCTGGTCTGATTTTGCTCGCAGAAGGAAATCGCTTTGAGCTCAATCTCTCTTTCCTCAGGTGATCTTCAATTTTAGTTTTTGCCAAAGTTGTAACGCTTGTCTTTGGGCTTCTGATTGTTGGCTTGAAATGTTGGATTTAGGGATTGCAAATTGGGTTTATTCTTTGTTTGATACTGGATCAGGTAGTTTGAGAGTTTTTTTATTTTTGTTTTGGATTAATTTCTTTTATTAAGGATAATTTGCTCGATTTACTTTTTGTTGTTTAATATGGAAATTATGCTAATGTTTTCTTCGCAAGTCATTGAGAATTTTTCGGTGACTTCCACCATTAGTGTTGGTTAGACATTGTAGTTATTACGTAAGCATTTAGACTGGTAGATAGAATCAGAATCCAGCTTAGCATGCAAATCTGATGCCGTAGCTCCCGAGTGAATCTCTTTCATGGGCCAGCAAACATATTATAATCAATAAGAGTAGTTTGCAGAAACGGATGATTGATCACAAATTGTAACCTGACATGGGACTAAAATAAAACTTATATGTTGATGCTTCATTATGGATATCTATCAGTTTACTTAAGTCTCTAACAATTTCATTAACATTTAATATAATTGAAATGATACCCACAGTGCCATTCAAACAAATATTAATAGCTACAACTGGCAATTTGAATGCACATTATTAAGGTCAGAATGAACTTATTTGTTTACCTATTAATCCGTTCTCATTTTTTCCTTTTTGTCAACTAAATTGAGTGCAATATCAGGAACATTTTTTTCTCGGCACTCAGCTGATTTCCAGCTAAGACAAGCAAAGCTTCATACTCATTTTGTGGATCCGATTTATTCGATGTCCGATATAATTGTGTTTATAGATGTCCTAATTTGATTCATATGTTGAATGCACATACATGCATGCATGCATGCATACATAATTATTTGTTTGTAGGACTAAGAGCTATGAACTGGATTCAACGCAAGATCTATCTCTACAATGTCACATTTGGACTCTTCATGTTGGATTGGTGGGAGCGTTATCTTTTCAGTATCCTCTATCATTTTCTTTCTGATGGATCTAATAAAATTGTTAAATAGTTAAAAAAAAAAAAAGGAAAACAGATTAGTGTTTTATGATGTTGCATTTGTACGTTCCTTAAATTTGGCAGATATTTTGGTGATTGTGTTGATGTGGTTCATCTTTTACAATGGGTCACAATATGTAACTCACTTCTTCCAAAGGTAACTAGAACAACTTTGTCTTTTCTTACATATAGAAGTGTTGGCATTTATCTTGTATTTTACCTTTAAACATCTGGTTTATGTGGTGTGGGACTTGCAATGATTAACTGCTGTTCCTTGTATCTGTCATATGTATAACTCCCTTGCGTATTCTGTATAGACATAGGTACAATCTTGAATCGATTCTTGCTCATTGAAGTGTCCCATTTCTCTTTGGGATAAATGCCAATAGGATCTAGTCTATCTTTCCTTAAGCGTGTTAGTTGATTTTATTGTGGAAAGATGATGGGGACCAAACTTATCTATGATTTTATTATGTATACTCCAAACTCATCTTTGTGCAAGCAAAGTCAGTCTCAAGTTGAAAGCAAATTGGAAGGAAATCTTCCTTGAGACATAAATACTGTTCTTTGTTTTCATATTGACTGCCTTAATATTCTGTCTGTATATATGGTTCTAGTTCTAGTCTATTTTTATCTTGAAAAATTGTTGGGTTGCTATTTCAAAAAGGAAGTTTGCAGAAAAAATTCAGGCATATAGACCCAAACTCATTAAACATTATAAGCTTTTCTAAGAATGGAGTAATCCCATATGTTTACATCTCTTGTAAGGAATTTCATCTTTTGTATTTGTATGCTATTTTCTGAAACTATATGTCCTCTTGATGGCATTAATAGTGGATGCTAGATGTTGTCTGCCGCGCTGCCAAATTTATCAGTGATCTGTACTGACTGTGCAAAGGGTTTAGAATGCATAATTATTGATCTTTGTGTTCTCTCACTAATTTGATCTGTGGAACCAGCGAGTTCAGTGTTTGGTAATTGAACTAAGTGCTGCTTATCATGCAGCTTGTGTATGAAATATTTGACATTATTTCAAGGGAACTTGCAGATCAGTATAATGCTACTGCATAATATTCTTATAATGGGCTTAATTTATTTTTACTGAGTATCTATTATTATGGATGCAAATCTTTGGTTAATTCATTTATTCTTTCACTTTTATTTAAGGTATTTGAGCTCTGATACATCAGCTTGAAGGATCACAATTCGGATGCTAGACTGCTATTCTGTGAAAATGTTAAATATTGTAAGGGGCACCTAATTTTGATTTGGATTAAATTAATTGTTTCAATGTTTGTAAAAGCACCCCGTGTCATGTTATGCATTTATTGTATACACTTCTGATGGTGTACTATATAATTATTTGGTCTTGTCCTATAATGACTATTGTAAGAATTTTGAACGCGATCCGTTGATTCTGGTAAACAGTAGTTGGTAAATTCTGCGATAAGAGGAGGAAGCCGGTAAACAGCAGCTGTAAGAAGAATAGTGATGAGATGAAAATAGTGAGATTGATTTTATTGTGCCGTCATGGGGTGGGACTATTTAATTACATATTAATATATGCAGGTAGTCTAGTGATATTATGTAATTAACAAATTGAAGTTCAATTATTGAGGGATGAAGTAGCCTTCTCCATCTCTAGCGTCAAACCTAAAATTATAGAGGTGACGTTAGAAAGGTTTAAAAGCCCTGTCTTTCAACTTGCAACTGAAAAACTTGGGGTTAAATTTGATGATCATAGAATTTTGATGCTTCCAAATTTACAGGAATAAAGACGAATATTAATATAAATTTGATCTTTCTGCTATTTCTTTAAGAAAGTGTAGAAATTATATTATTTTACTGTAGTAAATAAAATATAAAATTTATTTGGGTTTTAACTAATGAATGATCTAAAGCTCAATTAGAGGACAATTTTAAAAATGCGACAGGGGTAACTCTTCGTGTTTTTGACTATAATACTATTTGAATAGAATAGTATATTCTCTAATTATGGGACGCGTTGGACTAGATACAATAATAGTTTTCTGCTGGGCCGCTCCATCGTAGGCTTAATACAGTAACGAGGGCGGGGCAATCAAAGTGTGCACTAAGAACCGAACTCGTCTTTATCCAGATCGCTGTAATTACACAAACATCATCAGCATAACAGCACCAACATGGACAACGACGGTATGTTTCTGCGATTGTTCCTTCTCGCTTCATGTTCGCGCCCTTTCTGTTGCATTTTATTATGGCCATTGCATCTGAATTTCTAGATGATAATTAATGGTACGTTTGGTTGACGAGATAATTAGAACAACATGGAAGAATCTTGCAATAGCTGCTTCAACTTTCTTTCCCGTTGCAAGATTCCAAGAGGATTTTCCCGCAACCAAACGAATTTGTTCGTTTTCTTCTTTTTCTGTGTTCAACTTTTATTTTAATAGTTTGGTGGTTTCAAGTGAGCTGCATAGCTGATTTAGTCGTAGAACATATTGGAATTTAGTGTTATAGGATTTATTCATTGGTTTGAATGTTGAATTGAATTGAATATTGGTTCTGTCTGTGTTTTGAGCCTGGTTAAATTTTAGTTTCAGCAAATAACTTTTGAGTTTCGGTATCAATTTTCTACAATGGAAGGTAATGTAAGTTTGGTTTCAAACTTCGTAATTAGGTTCAAAGAGAAGCTTAACAAGATCGTTTACTCCATTGCGCTGATTTCTCTGAATGCTCAGCTTGATTTAAGAATCTGGTGTCGTTCAGTTCTTTTTGTGTAGTTATCCTTTTAATTCCACATTCACTTCATTGATTTCGATCATCATGCAAATCATGTTTATGTATTTGTTCTGTATTTATTTTCTCTAATAAATGTTGAAATGCTTGACAGAGAATCCTCAGGGCACCATTGTGCCACCAGTAGAAGGCGTTGCTGGAGGAGGGACAGCTTATGGATGGAATGATGGTGGCTTACAAGCTTCATGTCCGCTCAAGAGGTCTATCGATCCCACAGGAGTTCCGACTGCAGATTTAGTGCATGTTTGGTGCATGCCAAGCACGGCAAATGTTGGAACACAGGAAATGCCTAGGCATTTGGAGCCTGTAAATATTAATATATAATTTTACTGCTGTGTTGCGCTTGCAACTTACTTTGTATATTGATGTGGTCATGTTACATGGAATAGTGATCTAATTTTTTCTATTTTGAAGATAAATCTTCTGGCAGCTAGAAATGAGAGAGAAAGTGTTCAAATTGCTCTACGTCCAAAAGTTTCTTGGAGCAGTTCTGGTAGTGCTGGGTTTGTACAGGTTCAGTGCAGTGACTTATGCTCAACATCTGGTGATCGGTTCGTTTCTTAAAAATTCATTCTTTGTGTTGAAGCTGGATGAATAACTATTCTGGTTCATAGTTTCTAATAGGAGCTCTCGGCAGGTTGATTGTTGGCCAATCTTTAACACTGAGGCGTGTTGTACCCATAATAGGGGTCCCTGATGCCCTTGTGCCCCTTGATCTTCCATCCAGTCAAATAAGCTTACTACCTGGGTAATATCCTCTTTATTGATTTATTGGTACTTATTGTACTATAATATGAAAGAAACTAGATAACTTCTTGTTGCCTGAAGCTGAGATGGTATTGTTAATTTTTCCCTTCCTACAGGGAAACAACTGCAGTTTGGATTTCCGTAGATATTCCGCGTGCTCAGCCCCCAGGTCTATATGAAGGGGAGATCATTATTACTTCTAAGGCTGACAAAGAGTAACATTCTCTATTCTTTTACATCAATAACTCATATTTGTCTACATGTAGTCTAGGGCTGTCGTTATCAAAAGTCTTTGGTGGTGTAAGTTGAGTATTGTCAATTATAATTCTTATTATTTTATACCTGCAACAAGGGAATTTGTTCCAACTTAATTACAGATCTTCATCACAATGCTTGGGAAAAGGTGAGAAGCATCAGTTAGTTATGGAGCTGAGGAACTGTCTTGAGATTGTTGATCCCATCAACGGAAAACCATTGGATGAAGTGGTGAATTTCTGAATCTGTTTTTCTTTACTTAATTCCTTATTTTTCATTTGAGTCGTACTCGGTACAGGGTTTTCATACAAACCATTGTTTGTAGGTAGAAAGAGTGAAGTCTGCAACTACTACTTTAAGGAGAGTTCTTTTTTCTCCTCTATTTTCTGAGTTCTTTTCAGATAATGGGCCAATTGATAGGATGGATGAAGATGCTATATCAAATCTTTCAGTGCGTGTTAAGTTAAGTTTGACAGTTTGGGACTTCATTCTTCCTGCAACTCCGTCACTACCGGCTGTATTTGGTGTATCCTGAATCTTTGCTTATTATTTTTATCGTCTTTTTTACCCCACCCCATCTTGACCCAATCCTTGTACAAACACAAAATAACTCTGTATAATTGCCAGTTTGCCATTGACGTGCATTGTAACAAAAAGAATGTGTGTTGTAATAGGCTTTTGCACAAGCCCTACAAGAGAAACCTAAAATTTGAATTTTAAAATTTGGAGCAATGGAACTCAAAAAGAAGGCAAAGGTGCATCAAACAGCATAGTAATTCAAGCAAAACAAAATGAGAGAAGGTCATTTGATAAGTTTAAAAATTAGGCCAAGCATATTACTGTATAATTTTGCATACACATTATGATATATTCAATCACATTTCATAATCTAAATTTGGTTAAGGAAGAGCTAAAAGATATGTCTAAATGTATAGTAATTCCCTTGAAACAGCAATAAAAAAGAAGGATCTTCAATCCTTGCCTTAAAAACCAGTCTAAGAATATTTTAATCTTTTGATATGGCTTATCTTGTTAGTCATTTTGTTGCATGTTAAGTATATGTTTTTCTGTAAACAGAAGACATGTCTGCTTCTTTAACTTTATATTAGATATCTGATACTGTAATTGAGGATCGTTTTGGTGTTCAACATGGGAGTGATGAGTGGTATGAAGCATTGGATCAGCATTTCAAATGGCTTCTTCAGTACAGAATCAGCCCATACTTTTGTAGATGGGGTGAAAGCATGCGTGTTTTGACATACACAAGCCCTTGGCCAGGTAATCTAGTCAATAAAACTGAATTTCATGCATTGTCATAAATTTTCTTCTAAAAGTTAGCTTGTTACTTTTTCTTCTTTATTTTGATTTGTATGCTTCTCTATTGGCAATTGCAGCTGACCATCCAAAATCAGAGGAATACTTCTCAGACTCACGATTAGCGGCTTATGCTGTACCGTATAGTCAGCCTGTCTCAAGGTATCCAGTCAGTTGCCCACCCCTGGTGCTGTGAGGTATACTACCAATTAATAGTGATAATTTTCATTTGGTTTGTGGACGTGCAGCAATAATGATGGAGCAAAGGATTACTTGCAGAAAGAGGTGGAGATCTTGAGGACAAAAGCTCACTGGAAGAAAGCCTATTTTTACCTATGGGATGAGGTATGAATTCTGTTATGGTTGCCATGGACCATGGCTTTTGTAATTCATGTCAATTGGACTTGATATCCTGGGGTTCTAAACTTTTAACTTATCTTCATCCATTTTTCTTTCTTGTATTCTCTGGTAGATAATTTTCTCATATTTTTCTACTTCTACAGTGACTGCCTTTAGTTTCTCATCTTTTTCTCTTTGAGTTGCCATTGATGTGTATTAAAGTTGATTGCTTGTGCTGCTGCTTGCTCAGGATTCTTAACACGATGCAATAAATTATGAATATTTTGGTATGTTAATGTGCATGCCTTTCTTGCAGCCACTGAACATGGAACACTACAGTTCTGTCAGCAACATGGCCAGTGAAATTCATGCGTATGCTCCTGATGCTCGTGTTCTAACCACTTACTATTGTGGTATGATTTTTATCACCTTATTTGTCTAACATACTTTGCCATTTACATGCTTCCGTTTTACACTTCATTTGAGTGATTTGCCATCTTTTTCGTCTCTGCTATAACTTGGATGATTGTCCATTTGCCATTGTGAACTTTGGACCTTGCTGTTAATGCTTTCTATCTTTGAGTGGCCAAAATCAGAAATTTGTGTACTTATACTGACAATGAATTGGTTCACAGTCATAATCTAATAATTTTTGTGAGATCTTACATGTGTAATTTTCCCTTTTAAGATTCCTTAGAATGGATGTTGATTTGACTCAATAACTATTGAAGGTGACTTTGAATCTATGTTTTCTGATCGGCAGAAACTATTGGCTCTATACATGATGTGGCTCATTGGTAGCATTCAATTGGAATGATGAAAATTATACATATGTGTTTTATGTTAAGATCACGTCTTTGCATGTGTCTGTGATATCACTTCAGTGGGTGTATGACATCAAAATGTCTGGTACTCGAGGTTTCAGTCTTTATAATTGCTTGTCTTGCTTGTTAATTGTGTAGATTCATCAACATCATGAACCGAATTGACATATTGGATTTATGTGTGCTATTTTTAGTTAGCCAAAGAAGTTGCCTATAATTCTAGTTACATAGTTTCACGGTTGTTAGCAAGTTATCCCTGTCTGTATACACATTATTTTTGCTGCTTTTCGAATGACTGTTTGAATGTTGCATGCCACTGTGTTGCACCATTGTTTTATATTTCGTGAGAGATGTTAAAACTTCATCTCTTCTACAATTCGTGAATGTTCTAACATAGTTTTCTTCTTTTTGTTAAGGGCCAGGTGATGCACCTCTTGCACCTACTCCTTTTGAGTCTTTTGTAAAGGTTCCAAAGTTTCTACGGCCTCATACTCAAATTTATTGCACTAGGTATTGCTTGTTAACTGGTCTTTTAAATGCAATTTAAGGTTGCTGTTGATGAGATCATAATTTCCTTAGAAAATATGTGTGTATGTCTCATCATCTTCTCTAGTTAACTATTGTTTGTACTAAATTGACTTTTCTTTTAGTTGTACGAGGAGGATTAAACTTAAGTGGCTGAAATCTTTTTTAAATAACCAATATTTAAGTCCAATGTTATAGAGTATCTTAAAAAATGGATTGTTTTGTTTGCAGTGAGTGGGTTCTGGGTAACCGAGAGGATCTGGTAAAGGATATACTAACAGAAATGCAGCCTGAGAATGGTGAGGTAATCTTCGTCAGGAGCTTTTGGCTATTACGTTAAAGAATTACTGAAAACCTTTTGTGCCTATTATCTATGGTTATGTCTGATGATACTTGGAACTGACCATTAACTAATATGCTTTTGGAAGTTTTGGCTCTCTCACTTAAGTACATCATTCTAGTTTTCTAGATTTATAGGCCAAATGCTAGTTTGCTCCTGCTCGCCTTTGCCTCAAATCTTTTCTGATTCCTGATTTCTTCTTCTTGAAAAAGTTATCTTGCCTGATTGGATTTTCCCATGTTTGAGGTGCACATCTTTCCTTATTGTTGCTCATCAATATTCTTGAATTTTCAGATTGATTGTGTAAGCATAAATTTTGGAGCTGACCATTTTATAGATAATCCTGTTTTCTAGACACTTTTCAGTAATATGTCATTAATTGTGATAGTATACTATGGTAGATTAATTTCAAACGAACTATGGATCTTTTAACTGACATGACAGCCATATTTATTGTGACCCATTAACCTGTTTCAAGTTCTCACTAAATAAGTGTATTAATAATCTCCATTTCAGTTGTAGACTTAAAGGTAATGACAATGGTAACTGATAACTGCAGTCTATTCCGTGTTCGATTTGCCACTTGCTAAGTTGGTAACTGCGGAGGTAGTTAGACTACTGAAGTATGCCTGCAGATAAGTTGGTAAAAAAATGTTCGAATTTGAACCACTGACCTCAATTGAAGTTTCCAAGCTTAAACTCCATCTTTAACTAATATTAGTAACAAATAGCAATTAACAGCATTGTTATGTCGCTACTTATACAGGAAATTTACGGTTAAAGTCTTGTGATTTTACCAAGAAGCTATAGCTCAGTTAGTATGCGGAGCACATCCGAAGTGACCTCGCAATAAGAGGTTGGCAGTACAAGTCAATTGAGGTAGGGTAGGGTTTACTTTTGTTCCTAGTTGTAATGGTTTGATATTATCATGTGGAGCATAAAGGGCTTATTATTCTAATTATTAATATTGAAAGTTTCTAAGAGAAAGCTGCAACGGAGTAACTTATTTGTTAAAGGGAGGGGGGGAGCAGCTCTGCTGTATTGTTTATTAACATTTGAACTAGTGAAAATCTAGAAGGCAGATTCCCTGCTTGTACAGGAGGAATTTTAAAAGATAATTGCATATGGAATCATTTTAATGTTAGAACACAAGCTTCTTTCAGCAATTTTCCTTATATATGTGGCTTGTCTTTGATTTTTTATGCTTGACCTCCTAGTTTTTCATTTTTTCTGCTAACACATTTAGAGATAAAAAATTGAGAATCACCCAATGGATATGTTGCCACTGATTTGCTGGTTTGGTAAAACTGCGGTAAATTGGTTAGCTATAGATCAAAAATGCTGTGCTGAGGTATCCTGGTAGAGGTATAAAACGGGGATGCTGATGCCAGTATGTTTTGTGTAATCTTTTCGAAATAAGCTTAAAGTTGCAATATTCTGCTCGTAACATTTAATCCCTGAGAATATTTGCAGTTCAACTCAAAAGAAAAATGGTCTAGTTTCTTGTTATGTGAAGGCATTCTTAAGTATTTAAATGATTTGACAAATAAAATTTCAAAGCTGAGCAACAGCATGTGCTAAAGTAAAATGTAGAAGCTAATGTATTTGCTAAATGCTTAGGCGTGCCATATCTGAATTTAGAGGTTACATCTTTGAACCTCTAGTTTTGATGCCATATGTTGGAAAATCTTTTATGATGTTGCATAGTGTGGAAGCAGGATTTTTGCCACCCAGCCATGCATCTCTGTGCAGATGGGTACTATTTGCTAATGTATTGTAGTGTAACTTGAAATGTATAATGTTAATGGTGGCTTCTTTGTTAACTAATACATGATTGTGAGGTTGGGGTATTGTCATCTGATTTGTTTAATCTTTTATTTTTTGGTGAGACAATGATGAAGGATGATGTAATTAATAGGGCTGTTTAAGCCTTGAAGCTTGACTTTATTGGATATTGAACGGACTTGCCACTTTTTATGGCTACAAATTTTACTTGTAAATGAAGTGTGTGACGCATATCCTTTGTTTCAAGAGACACATTTCTTTATTTCATTCTAGTGGTTAGAAGCACATTGGCGGTTCATTGTGACAATTTGTTCTCTTTATAACTGCTTGTTTGGATGTACTATAGAGTTTATGAGCAGCATTGTCAAGGCAATGCTGAAGAGAAATAAATTTTTTGTTGCTGAAGGAATGGTGGACATATGTGTGCATGGGGCCATCTGATCCTCATCCAAATTGGCACCTTGGGATGCGAGGTACGCAGCATCGTGCTGTGATGTGGCGTGTATGGAAAGAAGGTGGAACAGGATTCTTATACTGGGGTGCTAATTGTTACGAGAAGGCTACAGCTCCTAGTGCTGAGGTATTTGCCCAATCTCTGAGTACTTGATTGACACTATTATCTTTTCTAATTCCTTTAATAAAGAATTCCTGAAAATCATAGTGTTTGCTTGCTAGCAGATAAGATTCAGGCGTGGCCTCCCACCTGGTGATGGTGTTTTATTCTACCCTGGTGAGGTTTTCTCATCTTCACATCAACCTGTTGCTTCCATCAGATTAGAGCGCATTCTCAGTGGTTTGCAGGTGAGGCAGAGTTTACCATGATTTTTATGCTTATCTTGTTTTATTTTCCTTTGTTCTCTATTCAGGGTGGTGTTTCTTAGTGGCCTAAATCACCAGTTCTAGGTGAAAAATTGCTTTTTTTAAATTGAGCTGTCCTCTTTTTTTTTTTTTTTTTTGGCTTTTCCTAATAAAACGATTTGGTGTGCTGTTTTTAAATTGATTTGGGAAATGCATGCTGATCTCTTAGATTTTGCAAAATGACTTAATAATTGCATAGTCGCAATAGTTGCTCTTTCCCTTTTTTTTTTCCTACCATTGATCCTACGGTACATCCCTCTGTGCAATTTGTGGAGTTTTACTATTGAATACTAATTTTTTTCTTAAATTTTTGTTTATCCTACTTCTGAATCTTAATCATCTTGGAATTTAGTTTTGTGGTGATGGCTGATGCAACCAAAATTGTTGTCATATATCTGATGCATGTTTCGTGTGTTAATTCTTTTTGTTTTTTTGGATGCTCTATTAGGACATTGAGTACCTGAACCTCTATGCCTCAAGATATGGTAGGGATGAAGGGCTTGCTCTGTTGGAGAAGACAGGCATGTATCTAGGTCCAGAGCGTTACACATTTGAGCATATGCCAATTGATGTTATGCGGGTTGAGATATTCAACAATTGCCGACCTTAAATAGTTTTTCACGATCATTTTGAGTTCACCTTTTATCTTGTAATTGTAGTTCTGTTTGTAGAAAATTTTATATCCTGAAGATGAAAGGTTAAACAAACTTTAGAGCCCTTGTTTAACTTTGTATGTGTATGACAGTAAAAAGTCAGACTCATGTTTTTGCCAGGAGCACGAGGCACAAGCAAATTCCATTTAAGAAATGGTGCTGCATTCTGACAACCATTTCATTCCACCATAGGCTGGCACAATAGAATCCTGTTAGCTCCTGGCCTTGTTTTTTCATAGATTCATGAGTGAAACTCTTAGTTGTACATAAATATACGACTTTCTCTTAAAAATGCTTGAGCTCCAATTTGTCTCTGATAGTCCGTCTTATTTATTCAAGCAGCTTCTGATTTCATGCTCCAAGCCTGCATGCTATTAAGTTTTCTTTTCTTGTTTATTGGTACAATCAGATTAAAGCCCTTCCCTGTATATTGTTCCCTTTCGAGTTTGAATGCCACCCCAGTTGGGCTTCAAATTAATTTTTAGTGTATTTATAATCGCAAACTCAAATTCAAATTCAAATTCAAATGGTACCTCAATGGCTGTGTGTGACTTCATAATCCTAACAGTATAAGAATGGCGTTGTCTAACGTCTTATTTTCTCATTTAACATTAAAGCTATGGTACTAAAATTGTGAGAATGTGAGGATCAACAAGTTCTAATCCAGAGAGAAAAAGTTTACAGTTAGTATCCTCAGTGTCTAGCCGGTGGAATGGAGCGGTGTTTAGCATATGACGACGAGAATAGTAAATTTATTTTTTTAGCCTAAACATAGTTGGAGTAATAAGCACCAAGTTTTGACAATTGGTTCTAAAACTGGTGGTGGTGGCGTTAGGCAATCGTCGATAAGAATAGGACTGGATGCGAAAAGGTCATTGCCATTTGCCCATGCATCATAATTGCGTAGTATACGAAATATCGTCTACCCCACCACCGTGTGTATGATAATATCAAAGGTTTGGCTTCGCTCCAATGATCACACTTTTGAAGTGAGTGACGGGACGAAAGAAAAGCAATATTTTTTCTCTCAGGATTCATGGTGGACTTTTGCTGCGTATTGGAGTCAGAAAAGGAAAAAGCAGCTACAAGATAATCAAATTGGTGATGATTACTCCGGGGCCTATCACTCATTTTATTCTTTGGATCGATCGTTTTTCGTTGCTCAATTACCTTACAGCTGTACATACTAATTAAAACTAAACAACTTGCTAATTGGAATTTGGAAATGAGTCTGAAAGTGGCATTAAAGGATCTCAGTTTTTCTTAAGTTTGAAACTTTTCAAAAGTAGATTGCTTCATGATTGAACTGTGTATGTATGAATGGTTAATTGAGTTCTTGATAATTATCTATTTCAATCACATATAATTACTAGGGTGTGCTTTTGTCTGCTTACGGTGAGAAAATGGAAAATTTTCATCTTTATTCAAAGTCTGTATTTTTATTATATATTTGAAATTAAGTATTGTGACTTTTAGTTAATATATTTATCAATATAAGTGAATATATTATTAAAAAATAAAATTAAAATATTTATCAAACTGCTATTGAGTTTATGGAGATAAACAAAAATCATCATTCAAAAAAAGATTAAAAAAATTATGATAATTACATTTTACAAGCATGTCTTTTAATAGAAACGTAATCCGCCCATTAAATGATCTAAAATCCAGGTACTAAAAATAATTGATTGGTGAAACACAAACGAAATCTAATCAGCCTATCCAAAACTCGTATAAAGTGGTTAGATTAGATAAAAGCTAAAACATGAAAAAAGTGTTTGTAGTTCCTGTTTAAAGAACGCATTCTTTCAAGCCAGGTCATTTTTCCCACCTAGGGACTGCCTTTGTTTGAGCATAATAAAGCCATTATTGATGCGTCTGACCCTTGAGTTTTTTCAAATCTAGAGTCAACATGTGCTCAAAATCTAAACCTAATTCAAATAATTTACGGATCCTCCACTCCACTTTTCCATCAACAAATAGATGCACAAATTCATCAATCATCGCATGCGTCTTAGAGGAGAAAAGCGACTCTTCATAATAAGCTCGTTATATAGGACATGATCAAAGCTCAACTCGAAAAAAGAAGAAAAATAATAAAGAAATTTTGACTTTTCTTACTTGTATTTGTATATATAAGATCAATACATACCATGTGGAAGTCCACTTCTGATTAAAAGATTAGGGTTTTTTAAACATGCAAATATAATAAGTTCAAAAGGTTGTTTATCTAAGACATTATAAAAAGGGAATTGTGTAGTGTTAATGATTTGTGGATTATTAACTCGGGAATCCGGGGATCCTTTTAAAGTAACAAAAAGTTACCACATAAAAAAATGGTCGGGACAGAATTAATCTAGATCGTCCACGTAAGCAGTTTATCAATGACTTAGTGGGATTTAGTTGCCGTGGACGGTCGGGAGGAGTCCAGAGCGAACGTTTGTGGAACAGTATGACCCGGGCTAACACGTATTGTCATGACATTAATCGGAATGTCGAAAACACTCCGACGATTGCCGATTGCTAAGCAGTTATCATGCTAGCTTTTGGAAAGAAGATAGCCTTTGCGTAGCTGAGCACATGGCCACTCTATACAAAAGATAAAAGGTCTTCACCTTCATAAGTTAAAAAGAATAAAATAGAAAGAATTTTGCAAATTGCTTACAACACAACCTATCCTAGGATATTACAATGAAACTGATTAATCGACGGTCAAGAACCCACTACACCATCAAGCGGAATGTAATGCCAACTACTAAAACAAAAGACTATTCATAAATGTGCCAAGGAGCATGCCTGTAAGCGCCGGGGAGTTTCGCGGCCATATGTCAAATACACAGCCTACATAGGGACAATCAATAATAGTGTTAAACTTTTGTCCCGATAGAACCATTTTATTTACGAAATTGCCACTTGGATACCATGTCTGGGACTCTCCCCAACGTTTCTTGCGGACGAAGATTATAATTAATCCAAAAAAGAAAAACTTTTTTAAATAAAGAAAAGTTCAAAAAATAACATGATGGTATAATTGTTGGATTGACGAAGAACGTACCATACAAAATAAAACAGCTGTATCTATTGTATGAAATTGGACAAGGTTTTAAATAGAATTACGTTAAAGCCAACAAGCGTTGGGACAAATAGTGAGATCTGTTTTAATTGTCTTGTTCGCCCTTATCGGTTCGATGGCATCGCTCGTGTAGAACACGACATAAAATACTATCTTACAACACAACCCATTTCATCGTCAACAGCAAATTACTCGTCTAGTGACCAAAACGGAGTTTGTCTCTTGCACTGAAAAAGACAAGGTCAAAACCGTCCAGTAATTCGTATGCTAAAATTGCGTCTAAGGTTGGGGGTATGGTTGTCTTTTTGTCTTCGTTCTGTGAATACACAAAAAAAAATGCATTGCAGAAAAAAATATTGAAAACTTTTTCGCTAAACGACAAGCACTGCCTAAGCCCGACTTCTCCCGACAAATGTCAGCAACTCGCTTATCTTGACACGTGTACGGTTTGATTTGCTTACGCAGCAGAAGGAGGAGAGCTTTTGGAGCTCAGTCACTCTTTTAACCATAGTTAAATGTAACTGTGGTTAAATGGCGCCGTTTAACCAATTTTTTATTAGTTTCTTCACTTCAATTCAGCTCTCTCTCTCTCTTCCGGGTCTGTGTCTCGCCGATTTTCTGTCTAGATAGGGAACCACCGCCTAACGAGTCCATCCTGTGCTGGTCACGACTCGCTAACTGAGTTGAATCTCTGTCTCGTTTGGCTTCATTGAACGGAGACTCAAATATTGACTGTGAATCCGAGCAAGTTTGCTTTCTGTTTGACAAGTTACAGATACTCTAGGAAAATAATTAGTATTTCATATTCAAAGATCATTTTACCAGTCGATTGTTCTCTCGGTAGTAGGAAGGAAGCATCAGAATTTCATTGTTTATGGTTGCTTGACTTTCTTTTTAAACGCTAGTAAATCAGCTTCTTTAAGCTCATACTATAGAAGAAGACTTGAAAGTTTAGAGCTACCTATGAGCTTGGTTTATCGTCGAAGGAGATCGAAATTTCTGGGAGAAATACTATGACGGAGATAGTAACTTCTTCTCCAAGGACAGTTTCTACAGCTACTGGAGAAGCTAGCGGGTCCTCTCCTGGAAATCAGATTCAGATGATTCCACTATCAGCATCAGCGTCACCACCCCAGAAGAAAAAGCGTAACCTGCCTGGAATGCCAGGTAATTTATTTAAATCTGAAACTAATTTTTTTTTTTTTCAATTTTTAATACTTAATAGAATTGAAGAGTTGATCTTTTTGGTGCTTTATCTGGATTCTTCAGATCCAGATTCTTTGGTTATCGCTTTATCGCCAAAAACTTTGTTAGCCACAAACCGATTTGTGTGTGAGATCTGCAACAAAGGATTTCAACGCGATCAGAATCTGCAGCTTCATCGACGAGGACACAATTTGCCATGGAAGCTAAAACAGCGAAACTCCAAAGAAGTCCGGAAGAAAGTGTACGTGTGCCCCGAACCCACCTGTGTGCATCACAACCCAGCTAGAGCTCTCGGTGACCTCACAGGCATCAAGAAGCATTTCAGCAGAAAACATGGAGAGAAGAAATACAAATGCGAGAGATGTTCCAAGAAATACGCCGTTCAGTCAGATTGGAAAGCTCATATGAAAACTTGTGGAACAAGAGAGTATAAATGCGATTGTGGGACAATTTTTTCCAGGTTTAATATAAAGTTCTCTTAAAAAAGAAGAAAACAATTTTTTCGGGTTTTTGTTCGAGTTTTGTTGTGGCGTTGACAGTGACTTTGTTTATGTTGGTGAAGGAGGGATAGTTTTATAACACACAGGGCATTTTGCGATGCGTTGGCGGAGGAGAGTGCGAGGACGCAAACCCTACCGGCTGCAAGTTCAGAAGGAAATCCCAATGCAAAGGCGCTTGTTTCTTCACCACCTCCACCTCCGTTGACTCCGTCAACTAGCGTGGTTTCTCCGGGCTTGTCAATTCAGAGTTCTGGTAATTATTTGTTGTTCTAATTTTATAGATTATTAGTTGTATATACATAGGCAAAGTGAGCAGATATGTCTTGATTAGGATTTATTCTTGTGGTAGAAGAGCGGTGAAGTCTCCATTACTTTCTTTATTTTTTATTTTATTTTTTTTTTTTTTTTGTCGCTTCTTGTTGTTCTCCCGTGGGTAATCATCAGGCAAGAGAAAGTAGCAAATGTGTTAAATATAGAAGAAACAGGGAAAGAGAGTTGTCGTTAACTCGGTTTGAAATATAGTTAAATTGATACAGCGTCGCTAAGCTCGAAGATCAAAAAATTAAGATGTTACAGAGAAAGGACGCCATTATTGCTTTTTACTCTTTATCAATGGCTTGAAAAAAGTTTTCTGAATCAGACGTTCTTTTCTGCTCTTTTTTTAACCATCACGCAGCACCATTACCTTTCAGACCTTTTCTTGTAGAAAAATTTCCTTATTATTCCTGATCGTTCTCTTGGTTCATGCGCTTACAGAAATGCCTGCAGAAAATCCAATGAGCCTTTCCCCACCAAGACCAGTGGCTACAACAACTGGCGCTGCTACTGCTACCACTAGTGTGTTTGCAAGTGTATTTTCATCCTCGGCAATCTCACAACCATCTCAAACACCGGCAACTTCGTCACTCTCAAATCAAATCTCTGCTTTGGCTCGCTCTGATTGCCCCTCCTCAACCCGCGGCATTGAACCCACATCCCTTTCTCTCTCCCCATCTCTCTATCTCTCTAACAATAGCTGCTCTTTGTTCTCGAAAGCCGACCAATCCCATATCCATTACGCTTCATCGCCGCAACCCGCCATGTCTGCAACTGCATTGCTTCAAAAAGCAGCTCAAATTGGTGCAACCTCGTCAACCCCATCATTCCTGCGTGGGCTTGGCTTAGCAGTTTCATCTTCCTCTTCTGGGCAAGATGCAAATGGTAAGCGAGATAACAATTGTGCGTCCGTGGCAGCTAGTCTTGGGCTTGGACTGAGTTCTGGTTTGACTGACGCCATGATGGACCCTTCTTCTCTGTTTGTAAGTAAGCCTACTACACTTGATCTTCTTGGACTTGGTATAGGTGCTGGTGGAGCTTCCACCAGCGGACTTTCAGCTTTGCTCACTTCATTTGGTAGTGGCTTCAATGTCGGAGCAGCTCATGTATCATATGATGGAGGAAGAGGAAGAGGAAGAGGAAGAGGAAGTTCACCAGGAGAACAATGGGAGGGTGCACCTCAAAGAAAGCCCAACGGGCCGGCATTGCCCTAGCGATCGAGCGATGGATCGAGCTTCATACCGCTGATGTTTCTGTTTATCCTACTTGAATAGAAATCATTAGAAGTATATAGTTTGAAGACTATTTAACATCTCATTTGTATTGGGTTAGTTGCCCTTCCTTTTTCCAAGCTTAAGTTAGTTTCAATTGAGTCCGACAGATATGAATGGGAGACCGGAGAAAATGGTGTACAGGAACCTCGGTAGTTCATAGCAGTCAGCAAATCCAAGCACAAAATGAGATGTTAATTAATGCTGGTGGTTTCTTATATCTTTCATCATTTTAAATGTTTGCTTGTCTGGGAGTTGAAATGGGGAGAATTCACGCGTGAAGGGGAGGTAATCTATATCACTTTGTTAATTCCTGCGAGTCTAGAATAAATCTAAAATCATCCATACGCCAAGGATCCGTGCTATAACTTTCAAGTAAAATTTTTTGAAACAAATTTTTTACGGGTAAAGGATTTTTAAGATGAAATTTTGGGGGAAAAAAATGTGAGGTGTCTGATTGTTGAAAATAATTTTTAATAAAAATTATGTTATACAATTATTTTAGTAGATAAGTTTTTTAAAGTTATATTAAAAAATAAAATTTAAAATAAAGTTATTTTAAATAATTTAATTCTTAAAAGGATTTTACTGCTGAAAGTTTGAAACTTAAAATTTTTTAATAAAAGTAAAATAGTTTATTAATTTTTAAAAAATTCTTCTTTAATAATAATTAAATAATATAAAAAAAATAATCACATTAAAGGAAATTCTTTTAACGTGTGAAAAGGCTAAAATTAAATGTACCCCAGGCATAGATTTCACGGGAAGTAGAAACATTTGAAATCCATCTATTTTGGGTTCGAAATTAGATACAATTTGAAATAAAAATCTCTCATCAGTCTGCACCTCAGAATGGTCGGATACGTGGCATTTTGGTGAAATGGATGTGATTCATGTGAACTTGTCAAGTGGTCAAATCTGATCTTACTTGGGTTGCTTGGTCCCGGTCAAACTGTCAAATATATTAAATGCCGTGAGTTGGCAATCTATTTTTGCCCTTCTTAGTGGGTCCCTTTATTTTAGGGCGAGTGGGGCTTCTGCCAGGTAGCAAGTCGCTGCCCGTTTGCCTGCTTCTTGACTCTCTTCGTCCTCGATCCTCATTCACAAGCACCAGCAGCATAGGTTATACGTAAAAAGAAACTAAGAATAAGTAGAAGTTAATTCCCAGTGGAAAACGTGAAACCAAAATAATAATATTAATAATAGTATGGTAACTCAAAAGCACGTTTTTTACGAGCAGGTAAATATTTTACAAGAATTTTTCTAATTGATTAAACTTAAGGGAGACAAGTGTCGCAAATATTAGGCATCTTTTCTATCTTGTCCTGTGTCGTTTGGGATACGTTTTCAATCTCGAGCACGTGCAGGGATATTATTGTCGTTTCAATTCTTATGCGTGAGTATCATACATACCAGTGTTATTAATCTGTCATTCATAATTTCACGAGTATGGAGTTTAAAAGATAACTTATGAATACCAACGTAGCAGGGACATTTGGTGAGCCATTGTAAAAGGTAGATTCTGATGGCTTGTTTAGTGCACTATCGAATTCAGAAATTTTGTCGCTTTATGGATAGTGATGACGTGGCTTTTGAGCAAGTGCTAATATTTAAATTCTAATCATTCATCAAATCACAGTTATTTATTGATTCTGTGAGTTTAAATGATTCAACCACCAGTTTCCCTGCAGTCCTGCACCCCATTTAATAATTCTACTGATTACATTAGTCTCAAATGAAACGACAGACCCACCATCATAACCCGTGTATGTAAAAATCAATTTATGTCACTTTCGCACCAAAATAAATTAACGATATGAACTTAAAATATTTAGCATAAAATATTCTTAAATTGATCTGATAATGTCATCACCCCCACCATTGCAATCGCCATCTTCCTCTTCTCTACTGCTCTGAGATTTCGCAATGCATCTGCTTCTTCTTACAGTGATCTTCATAGTCGTTGTATCTCTTCTAAAATTTGTTCACACGTTCATATGGATTCCATATCAAATCCAACATCACTTCAAACGACAAGGAATAACTGGTCCTGGTTATCGTTTGATCATTGGAAATTCAGCCGAGGTCCAACGTATGACCATCGAAGCACAGTCAAAGCCGATATATCCGTTTGACCACGACATCCTTCGCCGCACAGCCCCGTTTTACGACAGGTGGTCACGCATGTATGGGAAAACTTTTCTTTACTGGTTCGGGTCAAAGCCTAGGCTAGCTACATCCGACCCGGATATTATAAAGGAGGTCCTCATGAATACACCGCGCGGATCATTTGAAAAGATACCATTTAACCCGTTGTCGAAGCGGCTATTTGGACAAGGACTTCCTGGGCTTATAGGTGAAAGTTGGGTTGTTCACAGGAGAATCACAAACCAGGCCTTTCTTATGGAACGAGTTAAGGTGAGCAGAAGACAACAGAACGACACTCTCTTTCGACACCTTAGTTTTAATGAAATCTTGAGAACTCTTTCTCTTTTTAAGTTAACCAAATTTGTATTGAACAGAGTTGGGTACCGGATATTGTGCTTAGTACGATGAAGATGGTGGAGAAATGGGAGGAAATAAGAAGTGGAAGAGATGAATTTGAGCTGGACGTGCACAAAGAATTTCATGCCTTATCAGCAGACCTTATATCCCGAACCGCTTTTGGTAGTAGTTTTGAAGAAGGAAAGCGTATTTTTATGTTACAAGAGCAGCAAATGGACCTATTCTATCAAGCGATGAGAAGTGTCTACATTCCAGGGTTCAGGTGACTTCTGTTTTTAATTTATTCTTCTATACTCGTATATATATGCCATTACATCAAATTCTAAAGGTTTAGACCAACTGCATTATTCCCTCTACGTTGGGCGTACCAAACATTATATATAACTTGGAGGCCTTTGTTGATAAGTTGGCAATTGATGTATTCTAAATAAAGTGATATATATTTATTAGATAATAAATAATTTTGAAAATTGTAAAATATTATTGTCTAATAAACACATGTTAATTTGTGTACCACCTCATTTGAATTGTATTATGAGATAAAAAAATTTGGGATGAGTAATATTATTATTAATCATTTGTTGATGTACTTTTTCTAATTCCCATTAAGAGAAAAAAATTTGTAGATGGTGTTTTTACCTTAGTATATAATTCTTGAAAAATAATATATATGTAATATTCTTAAAAAGGTTGTGCTTTGGATTCTGTTGCTTGGTGTGACCAATTTCATTATTGTAATTTCCGATTATTACATTACCCAATTCAAGTGTCAGTGAACAGGAAAACTGAAATTAATTTCATGCCAGTACTAGTTACTTGCCTTTTGTTGCGTACTGACTAGTTGTCATGATTGTTACAGTACAACCACAGTCCATTTGCATGTTGGTTATTATCATGTATGATTTGAAATCACTTGCAAGATTCAAATTCTTCATTGGCTCGATTATTTAGGCGAAACTTTTGTTTTTCTTTTTTCGGATACTATTGTATTTATCCGCACGAGGACACAGGTGCTTACCCACCAAGAGAAACAGAGAGAGTTGGAGACTAGAATCAGAAACTCGAAAATCAATCAGGACGCTGATAGAGAAAAATGGTAAAGTTATAGAAAATTCAAGAAATCTCATTAATCTTTTGAAGTCATCGTATAAAAATCAAGACGATCAAGAGGAGAGATTGGAGGTGGATGAAATTATAGATGAATGCAAGAGCTTCTACTTTGCTGGAAAGGAAACCATGGCTAATGCATTGACTTGGGTACTTGTCCTCCTAGCTATGCATCAAGAATGGCAAATCAAGGCACGAGAAGAAGTCACTCATGTCTGCGTCTGCGGAGACAATGAGCTACCAGTTGCAGAGAATTTAAGTGACCTTAAGATTGTAAGTTTAATTCTTTAATAATCTGCCGAGCCTAAATTACTGCAACGTGGAGTTTCAACTTCCGCGTGCTTCCTTATTAGTATTACTGCTTGAACTTTCATAACAGGTGAACCTGATAATCAGTGAAACGCTTCGACTTTATCCTCCAACTGTAAGGTTGCTGAGGCAAACGAATAAAAGGAGAAAAATAGGAGATCTCGATCTTCCAGCAGGTACCCAACTCTATTTGGCTTTGACTGCTGCACATCACGACACTGATATATGGGGAGAAGATGCTAATAAATTCAATCCACTGAGGTTTAACGAGTCTCGAAAGCACCTGGCCTCGTATTTTCCATTTGGCCTGGGCCCCAGATATTGCGTAGGTCAAAACTTAGCTATGGCGGAGGCAAAACTTGTTCTAGCTATTATCATCCGAAGTTACAGTTTTGTGCTGTCTCCAACTTATGTTCACACTCCAATAATGTTTATAAGCACGCAGCCACAGAATGGTGCACAAATCCTCTTTCGCAGGATTCAGAATTGAGAACGGAATATTGTCTCTAGTGTATACAGACAATATCTGATGTACAATGATTACTAAACCAGACCAAATCCATCATTAAATCTTTCATTTATACCATTTCATAACCAACAATGTCGTGCGCGCTCTCTCTCTCTCTCTCTCTCTATTAAAATGCTCCGTAATTTTTTAATTAAAAACAAAAAAATTTAAAAATTTATTTAATAATAAATATAAAATATTACTTAAATTTTTAAATTTTTAAAAATTATAAATAATACTAAATTTGATCAAACTTATTTTGATCGAATTTATTTTAATTTTATTTATATTTTTAAATATTTATAAAATATTATAACTTATTTTAAATTAAAATATGATTAATTTCTCAACTTCTCAATTCGTTAAACTTATTTAATGTATAAATTGATTCGTTAAACTTATTTAACGCATAAATTGTTTACAACTTTTCAGTTAAATAGTATTTTCGAGAGTGTTAACTCTCTTATTCTTTTTAACTGTAACCTCTTAAGTTCACTATAATATTAACTGTGAGATGAAATCGGTCTCATTGATCACATTCTAAACTATTCGAATGCTCAATAATCATAGTTAATATCTAACAATGTGCCATAACCTCTGGGTTTGTGTGAATAATCTCATTCTATTCGTTTAATCCTAATTAAATTAAGGCTCACAAATGTCAAAACTCTAAATTTAGTTAAATTTAGATAATTAGTCAATATAAGCTGAACTTGTCATTACGAACTCATCATATGACTTTTATACTTTGGCCAAAAACTTTATTTTTATTTATTTACTAATATTCGACTAAAAACTTAAATTTAGACCGAGTTAACAGTACGTCGAGATCTTTTATATCGAGTCAACGGATTCTATCTGACATTCATTTGCTTCTTGATATAAATAACATATGATTAAATCGACTTCTATGTATAAGACATAATTAGTCTCATATTTATATACCATATGAATCATGTGCATCTATACCGATTAACAACTACGGCTCTTAAGTCTAAGGAGTAGTTAACACACTCATATAATTCAATGATGAGTCGTTGACAATATAATTTCGTGCGATTCATCATAACTTTGGTCACGTTAAAATAATAATTTTTTAACTTTTATTTCATACTAATATTCTAATGATATGGCTATCATATCACTCGCACTAATATCATCTCATAATATTCACCGAAGATATTTAGTGTATTTACAATATAATATCAATATTCAATCAATATTATATATGTAAGGAACAATTTAAATAATTCAATTATCTTGAACAATTTATATGCATATTTTATTATTAGTATGATTAGATAAAAGAAGCAATATATAAACATAAATTGAAATAATTTTTTCATTATTAAAATATGTATATAATACATATTATTA
>JAWDEX010000003.1:3641690-3679561 GCA_035221805.1 Trichilia hirta | reverse complement strand
AGACTACCTGAAATCACAGAAAAATGAGTTAGGAGTGAAGCTGATTTTCGACGAATAAACTTCGATGCTTAAGTCAGTGAAATGGTGCGGGACCAAATAAAAAAAGAGGAATTACGAGTGTTTGAATGTTTTATCGATCCGAGAGGCTGGGATCAGAAAAAATGCGTAAGTGCAGTAGCTATCCCTTAATGGCTCATATAAAGTCCTCTCTCAAAGCTCCAAAGTTAGGAGAAGAATAATGACTGCTCGAAGGAGAAAAAATTCGAATCCTAATACATGTATAACCTTCACCTTTTATAGAGCTCCTGCATGCGTGAACATCGGAGAACGGGAGTTTGATTAGACAGTAATAAGTATACTGGTTGAGTCAATCTTTTCACCATCTTTTACCACTCCTTTACGTTAGGTCTGACATGACAATGAATGCCTATAACTTTTCGTGTACGGCATTACCTAATATGACAGGATACCTGAAAAGTTATTTGAAAAGTGTAGTGGTTGGTCCCATTTTCAACTCCTGTTTTTGAAAAAAATATAAGAGTCGTCTCAGTAATTGAAAAGGGATCGCCTTGAAAATTAAAGTGGGTGTCAAAAAATCGGAACGATCATGTCGGATTACAATTTCTAATTAATCGAGTTTAAAATTAGGAAGTTTTGGACGGGAATCTGTCTCGGATAGGCAAATACCATAACAGATAATAATGACAAAGCTATAGAAAAATTCAAAAAATCTACTTCGTCTTTTGATGTCGTCCTATAAAAGTCAGGATGAGGTGGAAGAAATTATAGATGAATGCAAGACCTTCTATTTTGCTGGAAAGGAAACAACTGGTAATGTATTGACTTGGGCAGTTGTGCTTCTAACATGACATTACGAATGGCAAACCAAGGCATGAGAAGAAGTGACTCGTGTCTGTGGAGACAAAGAGCTACCAGTTTCAGGGGATTTAAGTGATCTTAAGATTGTGACTATAATTCTTCACTAATTTGCTGAGCCTAAAATAGAGCAATCTAGCGGTTTCTGTACTTAAACAAAGCTAACTGCATTTTCCTGTCATGATCATTCACAGAGAAAATCCAATAGTCATTCTAGTAAATAGTTAATAGTTGAACATGCTGCTCTGAGTTGAATCCGTATGAAAGAAATTAAGGGATGAACAAAATGAAGAAAAAACAGATGAGAACCATGATAGTAGAAAACTGTGAACTAATAACAATGACAGTTTGTGGATACTATTCGTTCAATTGCATGGACATAGTCACTGTAGCTACAGAGATCATATGATTATTGAAACTTTTTGACTAAATTTTACTGTTCTATTGTGAAAGTTTTAATTTGTGCTGCATTATAGAGCTACTTCTTGCTTCTGACATTCTTACTAGCTCTTGAACATTTATAACAGGTGAACATGATACTCAATGATACACTTCGACTTTATCCACCGACCGGAGCAATTACTAGGCAACTAAAGAAGTAAAGCTAGGAAAACTTGATATTCCTGAGGGCACAGAACTCTATTTGGCTTTTGACTGCTGTCCATCACGACATTCACATAAGGGGAGAAGATGCGATTCAATTCAATCAACTGAGATTCAATGAGTCTCTAAAGCACTTGGCCTCATATTTTCCGTTGCGCTTGGGCCCCAGGGTCTGCGTTGGTCAAAACTTGGCCATTGTTGAGGCCAAACTTGCTCTAGCTATTATCATCCGAAGATATAGTTTCGTACTGTCGCCAACTTACGTTCATGCCCCAATGATGATTGTAACCTTGCAACCACAATACGGTGTACAGATCCTCCTATTCACGAGTGAAATTTTTTGAGACAATTTGTGATGTTTTTGCCTATAACAGGATTAATGACTTTCGATATTTAAGTACTAAATCTAAATATTGATAAAAAAAAAAATAATTAAACTTTGTTAAAATTAATATTATCAAATATTTTTTTAAATTTTATTTTCCTAATGCTGAAGTCCCAAATGAAAGCTGAAACTTTATATTTTATATCTAGACTAGGATTGTTATATCATGATGTATGGTGTTTATCAGCAAGATATATAATGCTAAATTGGCGTTAAGAAATCGAGCATTTGGAGAATGACATAAGCAGTGTCGTAGCTTACACATTTAAAAACTAATTTATGTTGATTTCGGGAACTATAATTGACGACCACAGCTTAGTAATTGATTTTCAACCAGTCACCAAATTTATATCATAAAAATAGTTAATATTTTCATTTTTCAACGCCCTCTGAATCTTATCATCCAACCACCTCACCACTATAATCGCTGTCTCCGACCTTCAACCCCTCTCTTCGGCTCTCGCTGTAAAATTTCCTTTCACTATGTACTTTCTCCTTACCGTGATCTTCACTCTTGTTATAACTATTCTAAAATTTGCGCACTCAATCATATGGATCCCATTTCGTATCCAACGGCACTTCAAACAACAAGGAATATCTGGACCTGGCTACCGTTTGATCACCGGAAACTCGGCCGAGATCCGCCGTCTGTTCATAGAAGCACAATCAAAGCCAATATCTCCATTTGACCACAACATCCTTCACCGTACAGCTCCATTTTACCACAGGTGGTCACGCATGTATGGGAAAACTTTCCTCTACTGGTTTGGGTCAAAACCGAGGCTTGCGACATCCGACCTGGACATGATTAAGGATGTCCTAATGAACACAGGTGGATCATTTGAGAAGATTCCATTTAGCCCGTTGTCTAAGATGCTATTTGGGCAAGGGCTTGTTGGGCTTACGGGAAAAAAATGGGACTTTCACAGAAGAATCACAAACCAGGCCTTTAACATGGAACGAGTTAAGGTGAACACACTGCACAATGTGACAACACTACTTTTCAACCTTTGTTACCTTGCTGTTATTGTTTATTTTTAAATTTTTGTCCTTTAATTTTTTTTAATTATACTATAATGGATATTGATTAATTACCAAAGTTTGTTTGGAACAGGGTTGGGTTCCAGAAATTGTGTCTAGTACGATGAAGATGCTTGAGAAGTGGGAAGGGATAAGAGGAGGGAGGGATGAATTTGAGATGGATGTGAACAAAGAACTTCATGATCTATCAGCAGATATTATCTCCCGAACAGCTTTTGGAAGCAGTTTTGAAGAAGGAAAGCGTGTTTTTATGTTACAAGAACAGCAAATGCACCTTTTCTCTCAAGCTGTAAGAAGTGTGTACATTCCAGGGTTCAGGTGATTTCTACTTTTTTGGTCATTGAAATGTTATAAATGGTTAAAGCACGTATCAACTTCTAAAGGTTTGGATCAATTGCAGTATGCACGGTGCATACACTATTAAAGCGGTACAGCTTTACTGGATAATATGGAGGAATAGGGTGTTACAATAACTTGAAAAGAAAAATAAAAGGACTATACATATATGGTGTATGATGACAATTAATGTTGACGATTGTAGTTAATTTCTGATGATTTTTATTTTTTTCCCTTCGATAATTTACATTGCAACCATTTAAGTCTTACAACGAATGGCTTTGCATTGGATCCTATTGTGTTCGCTATGTTTCCGTGGACTGATGTATCCACTATTTAAAAAAAGAGGAATTCAATGCTAATACTAGCTACTTATTTTCAAATGATTGGAAAATAAATAGATTTTCATTTTATTTGCTCGTAATGTCAGTACTTAAAATTCCATGCAAAATTGAGGTTATTCACGTTCTTGATTATTTTGGCTGAGTTTTTTTTTTTTATTTGTGCGATACTATTATTTCGATGTACACAGGTTCTTACCCACCAAGAAAAACAGAGAGAGGCAGAGACTAGAATTGGAAACTCGCCAATCAATTTGGATGTTGATAGAGAACAATGGCAAAGCAAGAGAAAATTCAAGAAATCTGTTAAGTCTTTTATTATTGACGTATAAAAACAAGGATGATCAAGAGGAGAGATTGACGGTGGAAGAAATTATAGATGAATGCAAGACCTTTTACTTTGCTGGAAAGGAAACAACTGCTAATCTATTAACTTGGGCACTTCTACTTCTTGCATTGCATCAAGAATGGCAAATCAAGGCACGGGAAGAAGTGATTCGTGTGTGCAGAGACAGTGAGCTACCAGTTGCAGAGAATTTATATGATCTTAAGATTGTAAGTTTGATTCTTCTCTAATCAAAGAGCACTAAAAAGTGCAAGGTAGAGTTTCATTTACTGGACTAAATTTATTGCCTTTTACTATCAGGATCATGAAGAAAATTTCTAGTAAAATAGTCATAGGCTTTTTAGTAGCTTTATTGCAACTGAATTTGGTCCTTTGAGTTGAATCCTTATTATCAGAGAGTTAGGCGAGGAGAAGGATATGTGATTTTGAAGAAAATAAAGGCATGTACTAAGAATAATTGTCGGAAACTTTCGATCAATAACAATAAGAATTAGCATGTGACTTTTATTCAGTTATAAGTTTGGATATAAATTCATATTAGATACTACTGTGTTTACCGTAATGGAAAATGTTTTGAATTCTATCAGGCTATTCATGTTCTCTGACATACTTATATCTGCTTGATCTTTCGTCACAGGTGAACATGATACTCAATGAAACGCTTCGACTTTACCCTCCTGCTGTAATGCTGATGAGGCAGACATCTAAAAAAGTTAAGCTAGGAGGCGTTGACCTTCTTGCTGGTACACAACTCTATCTGGCTTTGACAGCTGTACATCATGACACCCACATATGGGGGGAAGATGCTAATGAATTTAATCCATTGAGGTTCAACGAATCTCGAAAGCATTTAGCCTCATATTTACCATTTGGTTTGGGCCCCAGAATCTGTGTAGGTCAAAACTTAGCAATGGTTGAGGCAAAACTTGTTCTAGCTATCATTATCCGACAGTATACCTTTCGGCTGTCGCCAACTTATATCCACGCTCCTATGCTATTTATAAGCATGCAGCCCCAACATGGTGCACAAATTCTCTTTAGCAGGATTCAGAATTGAAAAATGCCGGGGCGATCTTTGGCGTTTTAGCAGTTTAAAGTATGATGGTAACAAATCACACTTTGGAAGTGATTTCAATTGACTCTTGGATACTTATTCGGGTGTTCTGTGTACTGTACAAGATTTCATGGATTTTATGGCTCGAAACCAATTTAGTGTATGTGATAAGGTGCAAGAGTTTATATGTATGAAGTTGTACAATCCGCACAAAGAACGTGGCCCGAAATCTTGTGAAAGAAAATGAAAAAAAAAGATAATATTATCTTCATGTGCAATGGGATGTAAACTCTATCATGTTGAATTGTGCTGGAATCTAATTTTGCAGTCTTACTGAAAACAAACAAAAGAAATTTAGACGTAATAGGCCTTGAATCATCATGCAAATTCCATGTAACCTTGAAACATCATGCAAATTCTATGTACCCATTTTCTTATAGTTACTCATAAAGTTAAAGAGTATGTTTTAAGGGATATAAGACAAAATTCATAAATCCAAAGAATAATGGTATATTCCTTTTAACATGCTATGAGGATAAGACAAAGTCTAAATTTCTTCTGCAATCAAAATCAAAGATACGGAACGTTGTTGCTATCGAATGCATTTATTAAATAGAAAGTTTTTAGGATAAATTGGCCTAGAAAAGAGAAAGTTGTAATTCAAATAAACAATCGAAACTCAGAGGGTAACAGTAATATATAAACATTTGGGGTGAATTATGTAATTCTGAAAAATTAAGTTCGCTGCGCACGTTTCGGAAATTTCTTCCGACCAAATTGGATGGAGAGTAAACTCGCGGAAACAGGCAGACCGTACCAACCGGCCTATTAAGTTAGGCCTTTAAAATTACGAAGCTACCCTCTAGAAACTCCCAAAGGTTCATGAGATGGACCATGGACTTGGTGTAAAATCGATCAAAATGCGAACAGGCGCTTGTAAGTGGAATTAATAGAATTGTATGTAACTATCGGGAAGTAAAAAGCGTAGGCTTAACTAAGTTGTCACTGTCTACAACCTTAGGGTTTCATTGGTAGCGAACATTCTCGATTCCCGCTTGATTAACAGTTCAAGCGATAGCCAAATTCGTGTCTCGTATCTACTATTTGAAGATTCTATAGTGTATTATTTTTAATTATTATAAATTTTTTCTACGAGGAGGATTAAGAGAGAAGAGGGGAATCGAATTTGATTGAGCTCTGCGTTTTATTTGTGTTGGTCAGAGTTCAGTTGTTAAAGGTGAGATGCATCGCTTTACTAAACTTCAATCTATTGCATAGTGTAATGGGTTTATTGTGCAAATAAAGGTGTTGTGTTCTTTTATGGTTAATAAGGCGGTGATCATAAAATCATCGGCCTATTGTTTACAACCTGATTACTTAAGACTAATACTTGTTTGATATTATATTGATTAGTTGAGGAGATCTCAGATGTTTTTTTCTTTTTTTTTTTAAAATTATTCATTAGACAAGGTTATTTCAACTGAAGTTTCTTTAGTTTCCGTTGTATTTTCTTTTTGCATTACTTATCACCCGTTTTTTATTTGTTTCTCTGTTTCGAGCATCTGAAACCATCTTGTAATATGTAGAAGGGAGAAGAGGAATCATCCTTTCAGTAGTTTTAGTTTTAGATTAGGAGTACATGTTCTAAGAATTATGATATTTTCTCTAATAAGCTGTGGTGACTGTTGTGTTCTCTGTAATAAGCAGTCTCAAGTAAAACTGTTTTGTTTAAGACGGTAAAATGTCATCCAATCATTTTTCAAGACTGAGAAATGGCGTACAAAACGGAACTCGGAGACCAGTCTTTGGGCAGGAAGGCGGGCTTCGAAATTCTTTAGGAATTCTGTTTGGGCAGGGGAACTATGGGTTGTTTCATAGTTTTCGATCTTCATTGCTTGCAGACCTACATGTACTTCTTCGACCAGGAACAATATTTGCTGCAAGATCTGATTTGCTGTTAGCAAACAAAAAAGGGAACCCCTCTGTTGTTGGAGCAATCTCTTGCTCTTTCTCTGGTCTGTCTGTCTCAGGGCCATCATTTCAGGTTTGTGGGTATCACATTGACGGTGCCCAGTCTGACCCCAGTCAATTGTCAGTTAGCGATAACTACCGGAACAAACCCATGGCTGCTTCTGCCTCAAAAAACATAACCAGTGAAATTTTTGCAGATTATTTAACTTCAAGGTGTGGGCATCTTTCCTTATCAATGAACAGTGCTGGTGTATCTTATGGCATTAGGATTGTTGACAGTTGCCAAAGAGCTAGCATGATTTTGAAAAACAGGAAGCGATCAAATAACCATCCATTTGATGGATTTTTCATTTGTAATGTTTCAAAAAGACGGTGCAACTTCTTACCCCAGATAGAATCAGGATTAAGAGGTTTTCATAGCTCATCACCTACATCTTTCAGTTCTGGGACAGCTCCTGACATGTCCTTTGACACTGCTTCCTGCGAGGAACAGCATGCAAGTTCTGCAGTTTCATCAGAGCAGTATGTTTTCAAATGCTGTTCTAATTATCTCATTAATAATATGTTTTTCATTTCGAAATGGGTTTGGTAGAAAATATTTATTCTATGTTCATGAATGTACTTGTTATATACATCTATTAGAATATACATATGTCATGTTACGTTACTCCTTGGTTGCAGGAAGATTTTACCTGGCAAAACTCTAAAGCTACTTTCAGGATCATCCTACCTGCCCCATCCTGATAAAGAAGAAACTGGTGGGGAAGATGCTCACTTTATTTCTGATAAACATGCTATAGGCGTGGCAGATGGTGTTGGTGGCTGGGCCAATCATGGTGTTGATTCAGGGTTGTATTCTCGTGAACTCATGTCTAATTCTGTTGCTGCAATTCAAGAGGAACCTGATGGTTCAATTGACCCATCTAAGGTCTTGGAGAAAGCTCACTCTAGCACAAAAGCACAAGGGTCTTCAACAGCCTGCATCATAGCACTAACAGATCAAGTATGCTGTTTTCAGTTTAGGCATAACTCTCTGTTCCCAGTTTTCCTTTAATGACATAACGAATAGCAATTTCCCTAGACATACAATTTTACTCTCATGATAGGCACGAAGAAGAGAATACATGCCATCATAAAATTGGTTTTTGCATTAAATTTTAAAATATTCTTGTTTTACATCAGTTTCTGCTTCTGCTACTGTATTCTCAAAATATTCTTGTTTTACTGTCCAATAGTTTCTGCTTCCACTACTGCATTCTCAAAATATTCTTGTTTTACTGTGCAATCAGATTTTGCTTCCGCCACTGCATTCTTATTGATTGAGTAGTCATTCTAAGAAAGTGTTAATTAGAAATTTAGTATCTTTTATCGAAGTGAATATGTGTAGCAGGTTATATGGTCTATTCAGGGATAAGACTTAAAACTTTAATTCCTTAGGGTGGGGTGGGGTGGGTGTTAGGGGGAAGAAAACAGAAGAAAAGCCCTTAAAAAGTTATTTTCTCACTTACATTCCAAGTGCATATGTTTCGGATGTACTTTTGAGTTGTTACAAATAATAGCTGCTAATTGGTGTGGTATTGTGAACCTGAAATGAAGGTTCAGGTTACACAAATCTTTTATTGTATCTATTTTCTCTTATGAGATCTGGAGACAGTTAAGTCCTCTCACTGTGATCTGCCAAGCAAATAAATTCTCATACAACTCCATCCTGCTTGCCTGGTGAACTATTATATGGTTTCTTTTATCTTGTTATTCTAGTTTATTGTTATATTGCTTCAGGGTCTGCAAGCCATCAATTTAGGAGACAGTGGGTTTATGGTAGTTAGAGATGGTTGCACTGTGTTCCGATCGCCTGTACAGCTGCATGATTTCAATTTCACTTTTCAACTTGAGCATGGATGTAATGGCGATTTACCTAGCTCTGGTCAGGTTGGTTCTTTCATATTCCTCTTACATTCACCTCTTCTTGCTAAGCTTAGACATTTGTTTTCAATCTATGTATTAGGAATTTATGATTGGATTGGTTTTTGAGAAATATCTTTGTATGAAAACGTGTGTGTATGTGATGCTCCGCTATATTTTGGCCCACATGACCTTGTGAATGTTGCCAAGTTGCTTAGGTGCTTTTTTATCTGGCTTCTGATATCCAAGGATTTCAAATGGGATGGGATGCCCTCAATTAATATGTTTTAAGGAGGACCAATACTTTTTTGCTTCAAAAACATTTTATATGTCATTGTGAACTATTCTGTTATGGCCTACTTTTTAACTGGTTTCTGAAGTCATCATTTCTAAATGTAAGAAATAGTAGTACAATAGTGCAACTCTGTATTTAGCTAAATCCGATAATTTTGGATTTGAATTTGTTTATTTTCCTTCCTGTTTGTATCATTGATTCCTTTCTGCTGCACTTTGATAGTTCCCTGATGCTTCTTCATGTTAGAATTAATCGTGCCTCTTTGGTTGCAGCTCTCTTTTCTCTCCTTTTTTTCCCCTGTACATGCTAGTGGAATCCAGTGATTCAAAATGGTGGTGACTGAATGAGAGTTAATTATGTTTTATCAGTATCTGTTTTTACTAATTTGATTGTGAATATTTCAACAAGCTATGCCATTTGATTCAGGTTTTTATGGTTCCTGTTGCTCCGGGAGATGTAATAATAGCTGGCACCGATGGGCTCTTTGATAACTTATACAACAACGAAATTACTGCAGTGGTAGTTCATGCTGTGAGAGCTGGTTTAGGGCCTCAGGTTACAGCTCAGAAGATAGCAGCCTTGGCACGCCAACGAGCACAGGACAAAAACCGGCAGACACCATTTTCCACTGCTGCCCAAGATGCTGGGTTCCGCTATTATGGTGGCAAGCTGGATGACATCACTGTTGTTGTCTCATACATTACTAGTTCTGAAAATGTATGTTTCTAATTCCTTCACCTGTTTTACATTTTCTTTGTTCTGTTGCTTGTGCAGATCAAACTCCAATCAATTTATGCCCTTGTGATTATTAATACTTTCACAGAATAATACTATGTGTTGCCTTGGATATTATTGAAGAATAATAGGTAGGAGACCTATTCGGTGTTGCTACTACAAATGTTTATTAGTTAGTATTATCAGGAATACAGCGCAGTTCCTTGTTCTGTCTCCGGTTTTCTTGACAAATCAACCAAAAAAACAACGTGGCAACATATGAAAGTTCAATATTAAGCAATCTCACTGGAAGGGGAGTCATAAATGTCAAATTGATTTATCAACTAAGAATATGCTAATGTTTGTTTGTTCTTGTTATGCAGGAAAAACAATCTTCTTCTTTAAGCTTGTTATGACTTTGGAGGACTCTATTAACAGTTTCACAGAAGGAGGCACAAGATTTTATTAGGAAGCGAATCAATTAAATTGGGCTATTTTGTGGGCATCTGTTGTTCTCTTCATCTTGGTTCAACATTGGGACCATCCCAATTTTTGTCAATGCTTATAGTTATGGGGATTGAGGTGCTTTACCAAGGTGAGAGAGAGAGAGACACAGAGAGTTGGTGATCGAGGTGCTTTCCTGATTCCACGATCAAACCACTTACGTAAATATTATATTTTATTTATCTATTATGTATATTAATATTCCCAATTGTTAAGCTCCGCTAGTGATTCCAGCCTGGATTAGTAATGGAAAAACTTCCAGAGTGAAGAGAGGTTATAACCAATTAATAGGCGAGTGTGCTTATTTCGGTGCCTTATCTAGGCCCAGATTATGAGTTCATTTCTTGCAAGAGGCAGGGTTGAAGGAATCCTAGTCTAGCCAGTCTATTCAACCTATTATGTTTCCAACGTTTTGTTGGAATTGAAGTTTTGTATTTGAAATTTGTTCAGATTCTTTGCAATAGACATCAAGAAAAATATTGATATGTATACATATATCAATTATGTGTATAGTTTGACTGAAATTATATCAACATATCATTTGTTTCTTAGTAAACAATGTGTGATGACAGAGTGGTCGATATTTTCTTTTAATTTCTGAAATGTTTTATTCCTCTGAAGCAAGTGGCATTTAATTCTATTATAAATTTAGTTAGGACCCATTATTTATTGTCCGAAAGGCTTATGGCAAGTTTAGGTCAGATAGAAATGCTCGTAATGTTTTAATGGCAGACGAAGACTTTCATCAGTATAATTATTTTGTCCTAGTGGCATGTGTCGAACAAGACAAATGAAAGTCAACTGAGGATTTCAAGCCGTAGGATAATTTCTCCTATCAACCGGCCTCTTAAGTTTGATAATCCACAGGATTGAATTTCATTTTATAGATGATCATTTGATAATATACGTCGCGAAACACTGAATCCTTACTTAATCTAATCCACCCTGTTAAAACGATAGTAATTGCTCTGGGGCGACTAAACATCTCCTTTTCCCCATTGTCTCTGTTAGGCTTCTTTGAATAATCTTCGTTTCATAGTGTAGACACTGGAGCTAGGGTTTCGGGATCACATTGAATCCACGAACGGAACTTTTTTTATGATTCGAGATATATCAAAATCTGTTTTTCATTCATGCTAAAAAGGGAAAGTATCTCTGATAAATTGTGAGCTTTGAACAGAGATTGTAAAGAAATGGCTGGTCGTAGAGACAAAGTCCAATCAATTCGCGGATCTCGAATAGCAATAGCCATTGTGATCGGAGTCCTTCTCGGATGCGTCTTCGCTTTCATGTTTCCCCATGGTTTCTTCAGCTCCAATCCGCCTATCCAAAGTCGTCGACTCGTCAAATCAAATCTCCAGGTTTCAAAATTTCGCTTCCCTTTATCGTTCCCATTCAGATCACTTCGTTTGCTTGCATGTTTAGTTTGAATGGCTAATTTAATTTTGTATTGATTGGCTCTTAATTGGTTTAATGGCATTAATATGATTTACTTTGTAATATTTCATTGACTTCTGAGCCTTGACTTGTTTTGGTTGGCTGTGGAAATTCATATGAGATTGAAAATTCAATGAATAAGTAATTAGTTCGCTTCAGTTTTATATGAATTTGAATAGGTTTGAATTTCGTCTCCATGACCTGTGAATTGTGGTCATATACCATTACTTTATGATGGTAGGTTCCATTATCTGAATTCAATGAATTCCCTTTATGGTGTTCCATGGCCTTGGTTAAAGTAAGCATTGTCTCTGTATTCGATCTTTCTACAGAACAGAGATTGAAGTCATTTCATAATTTCTGGGATGTTCTGACATGTTTTGATGTTATCTTCTCTGCTGGTGACTAGTCTTTGATGTTAAAAGTTTGTGTTGGTACACAATTTCCAAGTCATATAGTCTTACTTCTGCTGTTTGTTTATTAGACTGGCTCTTCTTGTGAGTCGCCAGAACGGATTAACATGCTGAAGTTGGATATAGCATCACTAACAGAGAAGAATGCCGAGTTGAATAAGCAGGTCAGGCAGCTCACTGAAAAACTACGGTTGGCTGAACAAGGAAAAGATCATGCACAGAAACAGGTGATGGCATTGGGTGAACAGCATAAGGTTGGCCCTTTTGGAACGGTTAAGGCTTTGAGAACTAGCCCCAATGTTGTTCCTGATGAATCTGTGAACCCAAGATTGGCAAAGATTTTGGAAGAAGTTGCTGTTGGAAAAGAACTTATAGTTACACTTGCAAATTCAAATGTCAAAAGTATGTTAGAGGTCTGGTTTACGAACATCAAGAGAGTGGGTATAACAAATTATCTGGTCATAGCATTAGATGACCACATTGCAGAATACTGCAAAACAAATGATGTTCCAGTGTACCAGAGAGATCCAGATGGAGGTATTGATTCAATTGCTAGGACTGGTGGTAACCATGCTGTCTCTGCATTGAAGTTTCGTATTTTAAGGGAGTTTTTGCAGCTGGGTTATGGTGTTCTTCTCTCGGATATTGACATTGTCTACTTACAAAACCCGTTTGATTATCTTTATCGAGATTCAGATGTGGAGTCTATGACTGATGGTCACAATAATATGACAGCCTATGGATTTAATGATGTCTTTGATGAACCGGCCATGGGTTGGGCTCGATATGCGCATACTATGAGGTTATGGGTTTACAACTCTGGTTTCTTTTATATAAGGCCTACGATTCCTTCCATTGAGCTTTTGGATCGTGTGGCAGATCGACTGTCTCGGCAACAAAACTCATGGGACCAAGCAGTTTTTAATGAAGAGCTCTTTTTCCCTTCACATCCTGGGTATGATGGGCTTCATGCTGCTAAGAGGACAATGGATTTCTATCTATTTATGAATAGTAAAGTCCTCTTCAAAACAGTGAGGAAAGATGCTAAACTAAAAAAGTTAAAGCCAGTAATCATTCATGTAAATTACCACCCAGATAAACTTCCAAGAATGAAAGCAATTGTAGAATATTATGTCAATGGCAAGCAAGACGCCTTGGAAGCTTTCCCGGATGGTTCTGATTGGTAGGAACGGAGTGAAGCTATAGTTTGATCCCTGTATGAACGCATCAGTTCGGGAAGGGAATGAATATCTAGTTTGGCCTCATCAGTTCGGCTCTTGCTATTACTCACTGGATAGAGATAGGTTAATCTTATTTCACTTCTGAAAGCAATGTGATGTATCTTTTCGGTTCTTCTTTCCTTCTCGTACTTTTCAAATTTTCCTTTGTGTTGCTGTTTCTTTTGTTTAAATTTCACTCGGGTACTTCACATTGATACATTTTCCATATTTCATATACTGAAAAACATCTTGTTAAGGTCTTGTTGTCTTTGACGGTAAAGAGCTTTACCATACACAGAACGTGCCATCATTTGGATCTGTATATTATTTGGTTTATATCCTTGCGGAGTTAGGATCAAGGACCTATAGGCTGGGGTGATTTGGAAGAATGTAATGTGGTAACTCTGTTGGCATAGGAGTATTAGTTCCAGAAGAGGAACAACAAGCGAAAATTCAATGACACAAGGGGCACTGGATATTTCTTCATACTGCACCTTATATGTTCTGTCCCCAGTACCTATTGACATTTAATGTTGTTTAATGTGCTCCATTTATCAGATGGCTTGTTCTTTTGTTCACACATGGCCACTATTCTGGATCCCATCAGGATAGCAGGTCGCTGAAGCGTGGCAACTGAAGAAGCCATCTGATAAATGGTTATTCTGGTTTCCATCTTCACTCATCTGTTGGTTTGTTTACATTGTAAGCTGAATTTTGTGAAGAGGACAGGGCTCAGGGTCAGAAAATGCTTTCTTTTTCTTTTAATAATATTTAAAATTAAAGTCAACCGCTCGCCAACGGCGGAATTGAAGCCACAATTTACTAAACGCTAGTTTGTACCTAGTGGAGGGCAAATTTTCGGCGTTCTCTGAAGATATTTCGGAGGGCTAAGGCTAATTACTGTAAAAACTTTTCTTTTTGTACTATAATTTTTAATATTATAATTTTTTAATTATGATAACTATGGTTAACTCAATGTGCGCGCCGATTCGTCAACATTGAGGTCCCCGCTCTTCCTTTGAAAGAACCTGAAAAGTTCGGTGATTTTCGGTAACTTTTATTGTTCTGATCGTATGTTATTAATCGCGGGAGATGAATTAGTTGATCCGCTTATTTTCAAAATTAAAATGAAAATGAAAAATGAAAAATTATCCACTCAAAAAACCAATAAGCCAATAACTGGATGTCCCTTGCGGAATGCGAGCCCTACCGAGCGCTCGTATCTCAAAAATTTCCATTGAATGTTCGCGAAGAGAATTAATTTAAAAATAACTTCCATTGAACGGTCACCAAGAGAATTAATTGAAAAAAGTCTACTACATGACATAATGGACTTATTATCTTCCATTACGATTTGGATTTATATACTCTTAACCACACATTTGGATTGGATCCTCGCTTTACTAGGCTCGTGGCTTCAAAATCTCGCTAAACAACCCTCACAGCAACCCGACAACTACCCTCCATCTGTCTTCTTCTGACTGTTATTCTTCTTATGTTTCTATTTTCTCTCTTTCAAAGTAGTTCCTCAATTCAATAAACTAGAAATTTTGAAGTCACTACAATTTTCATACAATAGTTTGTAGCCGTCGGTTCTTATCTAGTCTCCGGCTTCCAAGATTTCCCGCCAAATTTCGTTTGAAACTTTATCCTCTAAGAATTAATGCTATAGTTTCGAGTTGTTTGAAATGGAGAGATTTTCTCAAAGAGAAAGTGTTCTTTTGGGTTGTAGTCCTCGGAGTCAGGGATCATTCATGAACGACCATGCTTCTCCCAAGGCACAGCACAGAAACTCGAATATTGATTTTAAAGATGTGTTCGGTGGCCCACCAAGGAGGTGTTTAATTAATGAGACGCGATGCAGTTTCAGTCAAGGTATGGATGACTGTGCGTTTAGAGATGACGGAGCCGTTGCTTCGCGTAGTTCTTGGAATGGTCTAAGCCAGAAGCCAGTTTTTGGAGAAGAAGGTTTCAATCAGAGGAGTCATACAAGTGAAAATTTTTTTGATGACATTTTTAGAGGGAACGAGTCTTTGAGCTCTTCTCCAAGGAAGCGTGATTGGGACTCGTATTTCCTGTCACGCGGTCCTCGAGTTTTAAGCTCTACATGGCCTCTGCCACCGAAAGCTGAGGCATTTGGGACTTCACTTCCTGTACAATTCAGGTCTTTTATTTGCTTTTGGATCCATTTAACCATAATAATGTGGTGAATACTAATTTAACATTTTAGCAGACTTAATTTCCACTTAGGTGTCATTTATCTCTGGTTCTTATTCTGAATGTTCTCTACTTCTCAATGATGTACAGTGTATGTTGTGTTATTATGCACTGACACCGACACCGTTGGCTAGCATTTTTCTCTAATTTACATGTCGATCATCTGTGAGCATACAATGGAGTAGTCAAACTAATTACTTACAGTTTTTTCTCTCCTACTTTTGTTATGCTAGCATCTTCTATATTTTTTATTTATTTTCTATAATTATTGAAGAACAAAAGCGAGGATTCCTGAAGTTCTCCATTTTTATGTACATATTGTAGCTCGACAAACACCCCGAGCGCCCGCCCCGCCCCCCGTCAAGAAAGGAATTAAATAATTCAAAAGGTCTTACCAGAAGCAACCAATTTCATTTCTCAATATACAAATGGGCAAGCAAGAGAGTGCCTTTAGTTATGCCTCTAAGAGTAGGGAATAGTTTAAGATCAAGGGAAAGTAGCAATACTGATAGATGCAAGGCAAAAGAGAGTGCCTTATCTACGGAGACATTGCATGATACTAACCTTCCACCGAATAGAATATCAGCAAATGCTAAGTCCTTTGTAATGGAACATGACAAACTAAAACAGTGCGCCTCCTGATACAAGCACTGAAGATAGAAGAGAATTGCAGCGAATAGTTGATGCTGGTAATACTACTTCTCCAAATACTGGAGAAGAAACAACATCTCATTCTAGGTCTGAGATAGGGTTGCATAATAAATTGGAGAAAGTTTCTGTGGTTGCTGAAGAAGCTCACAAGCCTGAGTTGAAACCTCTACATTCTCGTTTCTATGATAATGATTATGAACAATTTGAGTCATGTTCTAGATCGATCATATTAGTAGCGATGAAATGTTTCTTATGATTATATTTCACACTTATTTTCTTTAGGCTAAAAATGATTCCATTTTTTTTCCCCTTTCTATGCAGGGAATGAGGAGATAACTAAAAGGGCTATTGGGAAAGAAAGAACGGCAAGAAGTATTTAAAAAGCATCCATAGTTCCTAATTTTAGTAAAAACACAAAGAAGCAAGACGGAAAGAAAGCTACTTTGGAGAGTGCAGAAGTTGTTAAAGGTAGCCAGGAAGGTTCACCCCTTAACTCTAGTGATCCTGGAAAAATCAGAAGTAAGGGAATGGTCAGAGACTTTATTAAACTTTTCAACCAGGAAAGTTTTTCAAATTCGACAATTGGTGTTGACCCTCAACGTCAGAGCTCCAGATGGGGGAGTACTGGCAAACCTAAAGCAGAGAAGGAAGAAAATTTTAACAAGATTGGAACAGATGAGAAAATTCACAAGTCCAGTGGGTTTGAGGAAAAATTATCCCCTGATGCTCCAACCACGGTACTCAGCTTACAGTAATTTGTTTCCAGTCGGCCACATATTAACGATGATTCTATATAATGTGCAAAAATCTATGTTATTTACTCTAAAAGTTTGCTAGGTCTGAAAATGATCAATTTTGATAAACCCTCAGGTTAATGAAAATCTTCCACACTCTGGAAAACAGCACTCTGATATGAAGAACACCAACCATATGCCAAACGGGACTTCTGGACCGAATGATAGCTCAAGTTCTGGTTAGTTCTTCTGAGATAGGTTTACCTATTACATGTCGGGAGATTATGAGCCGCATCAGGGTTAATAGCTTAAGGTATTCTAGTGCCTACTACCTTCCCTGATGTTTTATAATTTGTTTCACATAGCAATTCGTTGAGATGTAAAAGTTGATTCTCTACAAAGAATAACTATGTTCTGCAATTTCCGTCACAAATTTTCTCCCTCAACTGAACTTTTTTCCCCTACTGCTTTTTGACACATATGAACCTTTTGTATGCAGTACTTGATTATTGTTAAGACTTACACTAGTAATCTCTGCATATAACTTTTCCAGAATCACTAGGTAATGCTTTAAAGGCCATTGTTGGAGATACAGATGAATCCTTCCCAGAAAACTTTCTGGTATGTGATTTATCCCAAAAGAAAGTAATCCGAAAGTTTTTCCTATTTATTACTATTTGTTCTTTTTCCATATAGAAGAGAAAGGATGATGCTAAGTTTAAGTTACCTAATTCAAATACATGAATCCCATATCACATAGACATCTGATAAATTAAGTTTCACATTTAAGATTGCTTGCATCTGTTACAAGGGCATTTTTTCATATACGTGTAGGTCTAGTTATTATTGCATTTGCTGACAAGTTAGCTTATGGGCTTATGAACAGGTAAAAGAATTAACACAAGATGAGAATAAACTACCAGAAGCTGGTAAAGGTCCTGAAGATATCCAGGTAATATAAAATACTTGTACAGAAAATATGATACTTCTCTCTCTCCTGGTGAAGCAGTTATTCTAAAACGTTAGATGGTGCAGGTCATTGATGCTAAAACAGGAAAATGGTCCAATGGAAAGGACGGAAACATATGCTCACTGCTGTCAACTTTACCATATGTGAGTATAAGATACTGATGGATACAGTTCTGATCTCATTTTTCTTTCTTTCTGGAACCTCCTCTCTTTTTAGCTTGTTTACAATTATCTAAACTTGGTTAGAAGTTGAAAGTTATGGATTTCTGAAAATGAAATTGGATGCACTTTGTTAATGGGAATAAAAGGACATGCTTGCTAAGTAATTGATTTACAATACCCTGATTATGTCCATTAAACGGTCTGCTTCTAGATTATATCTGCAACATGTTTTCTGTAACATTTTTCTTATGTAGGTGTCAAAGAATTTCTCTCTTTTATCATATAACATGTAATTTGGGACTATGCACTTTTGTCGTGTGCGAATAGCATTTTGTTAGTCCCATGTTCTCTCATATTGATTGCATTTAGTTTTGTCCTAGGAAACAGGAGTTTTTGTAAGGTTTATTTTCTTAACCCATATTTTGTGCAATTTCTTTGTATCTTGAAAATAATGTTGGCCATATCTTCAGGTTCTATGGCCTGAGAGTGGGTGGAAGACCGTCCCTCTTGTTGACATAATTGAGGGAAGTGCAGTGAAAAGATCTTATCAGAAAGCTTTACTCTACCTGCACCCAGATAAACTTCAGCAAAGGGGCGCAACTTCTGAACAAAAATACATTGCGGAAAAAGTTTTCAATATTTTGCAGGTAATTGAATGGCAGTTGTTTATCTTCTTCCTCTGAGGCATCCATGATTTTGTTGAATAAGCATTTCCAGTGCACCCATCTGCATGTTGGCTCTGCCATTTTACTTATTGCTAAAAGAACACTTAGTGCACCAGAAACATCTAAAAGATAGTTAGCCTGACAACTGGCTTCCAAGTATCCCGCATTCCATATTTAGTTTCAATATGTGAGATTTATGAGACCATAGGGATTTTCCTGTGCTTTTAGGAATGGGGAGTTTCACGATCTTTATATCATACTATGTTTTTTGTTCACTTGCTTGCTAATTCTTTTACAAGGAAGTGGTGCACATGGGATGATCAGTTGATCAAAGTACGACCTCTTTAATAATTTGTCTACTCAATAACATCCCTTGTCATTTTTGCAAAAATAGAATGAGAAACAAATCTCAGCTATTGTTTCTTGCAAGTACTACTTCTTCTTAAGAATCTTAAGCCTGACACCCACCAAAAGAAGGCCAGAGAAATATTTCCATGTGTCTTGTTGACATCTCGAATGGCAAGACAAGTTTTCTCTTTGCTTGTGGTCTATGTTAACGTCTAAAATGGCAAGACAAGTTGCTTTTGACATAATTGTGAATTAAAGCTAAACCACCAAGGTTTATCTACTGGTGTACAGGAGGCATGGACTCGTTTCAACTCACTTGGTTCTTCTTAACACCCCTGTCAATAAGAATACAATCTGCAGGTCATGCTCATCATTTGTAAGTGTACAAAATGATTTACTGTCATGTGCAACATCATTTTGATTGTTTATACAGCTTATATAACAGCTGTTATGTATGGTCGTCAAATTGCCATATTGGGTACATCAGAAAAGTGTTTTCCGGAAACATTTTCATCAAACCTGCCATGTTCTTATGTAGTTATGTTCAGAGCAAATTGTAATTTTGTGTATTTTTTGGTTTTCTATTGATACAAGTGAGTTGCTATGATGATTTTTGTATTTCTTCCCCTTTCATTTCCTATATCACAGGTTTTGAATAGACTCTGTTATATTGATTATTAAATACCATGAAGTTTTACGTGGGACTCGTAGGACCTGCAATGTCATATGCAAGTGTCCTAGACGTCTCTAACATTATGACCCCGAAAAATAGACCTCAGCCCGGTTTTATAGACATGAAACTATTTTAGCCAATGAGTATAGAATTAACAATCAACAAAATTTTAGATGTTTTTTTTTTTTTCGGAAGGGGTTATTGACATTTGACTGCACCAGTAAATTTTTAAAAATTGTAGTGCTTGAAATATTCACATAAAAGAATAAAAAGGTAAGGTACTGTTTATTGTGGCTCTTTTGCGATTCATATTTACATTAAACGGGATGGCCATGCCCAAGGGCCGTGGATAAAGAGATACAAAAGTACAGTACAGAAGTGCCTACTGTCATTACAAGATACAACCGTTAATAATCAATCATTTAAAGTTTGAAATTGAAAGGGCATTTCTTTCTTTCTTGGCTTCTTGCTTTGTATTCTACAATTTTGAAATTTCGTTCCTAGAAATTTCCTCTTTATCTCCCTCCCAATCTGAAAATGGGAACTGAATTTTCTTTTTTTCTTAAAATGCATGATAAATCAATATTTGACCTGTAATTAATATAATTTTAAAATTTTCATCTTCTACTTTACTAATTAGTTTTGGTGCTAATCTTTGGTTATTTACGCTTCAGCATCTTGATCCCAATCCTACTACAAGATCATGTAGAGTTTCGGATTTTGTGAACTCCAATTTATCTATTCAAAACAAAAATAAAAATTTATATCTATTGCCCGTGATGGTGATTGGTGAGTCAAGAGAATGATTAATTTGACAACAAAAATGACTAAAGCAACGCCAAAATCAAATCAATGGTCCCATATCAAATAGTTTTGGCTGCTTGTGATCAAAACCTATGCCTGTGAGAAGCCGTGTGACTCATTGCCAGTCCTTTGTCCAACATTAATCAACAGCTTTCGTTTGTCCTTTTCCAGCGGTACCACGACACGCCTTGTGGGATAATCTGCACCTTGACACTCCCATGTAATGTTCGTTGTCTAGTTAACATTGCTCTTTCGTTTTTGTGCAATAACAATTTCTAAAAATATCCTGGGGTTATGTAAAATATTTTAACTTTTACATTATACAAATAATAAAATATTATTGTAGCCAAGTCCTAATATTTTAAGGAAATGAAAACACAAGATACTCGTGCAGGCAGTTGACATGACAAAAGTAGCTGTATCCTTGTGATTAAGAGCTGGCAATTTCTTTGTATTTCAATTACAATATTCATAATAATGCGGCTTTCAGGACAAGAGAACTATATATTTATTATATAAAAATATATCATTTCAAAAAATTAATAGAAATGTATAATTATAATTAAAGATAAATTAATTTTTTTTTCTTATGTTTTAATTTAATTCTCTATTATTTCCTATTTTTTTAAAATATTCAATAATTTTTTTTCTAATTATATCTTTGTAAATTATAAGATTTAATTTAATTTAATTGTAATTTTTTGAAGACAAAACTGAAAAGCAGAAAATATTAGATAATTTTTTAAAGAGTAGAATAAAATATGAAACTAAAAATATTGGGGAGAAATGATATTTTACTCTATTGTTAATTATTATTTAATTCCTTATAAATATAGTTGTACATATATTTACTTATAAAATTACGAAATTAATTTATAATTATAGTCAAATCAATGAATGTATATGGCTCATGTATTATTATTTTCCTAATATTTTTTACTAATTATTGTATTTTTTGGTCTGGGAATTTTGATTCAAGAGAGGATATTCAGAGAAGATCACGCTCCAGGAATTGATTGACACGTTCATGTTTTATGCACATTTCCTCTACTTACAAGCTATGTATCACGTCCTTCACTTTCAACATCCGAAGAAAATGACATGTCAACTGAACCCCTCACATATTTTCGAAAACCATCAAAATATTTAGTAAATTATATGTAGATGTGTAATGTAAGTACAGAAATAAATCGACAATTGTTTCAAGAATTTGCTGGAGACTCGAGGTTGGGATGCATAAATTCCAACGTCTTTCTTCTATCACCAACTTGTGTGCTTTTAATTTTTCCAATAGAAGAATGGGAGGAGGAGGACCACATGGATAATGGAATGAATCCGTACGCACCCAAATTAGCAGGAGCAAGAGATTTGCATTAAAAAATCTTAAAAAGAATGGCAAATGCATTGATTGAGAAGAGAGATTATTTAAACTCATCACATGTTAAGTTGAAATTAGGTGACGGCGGACCCCCACGGCTATTATTGCTGATTACTTTTTTTGAGCTTTCCCTCGATACAGTCTAGATTGACAACGGAGATATTGCAACACCCTTCTGTCTTATTTTTACTGGATTCCTGAACGAGAAAATTTTTATTTTTCTGTAAATTCAGGTGATAATAGCGGATCAAAGAGAAGGGAAAAAATTTAAAAGAAAGAGAAGAAATAATAGAATAACAAGGCACGTGCTGAGAAAGACAATGACTAGTAATCATAAGGGTCACAATGACTAGTAAAACCGTAATTAACTTTTTTATATATATATTGTTTTTTGTTTAATTGTTGACAAGGAAACAAATCGTTGAATCGAAAATAATATGATTATCCAAAAGACAGATTGCCTTTGATTTAGGTAGTTGAGAATGGGAGAGGAGATAAAAAGTACACATAATAGTCTTTTTATGTGTCTTTCCTCTTTAACGACCGAGTTTTAGACTTATTTTAGTTTGTTTCTATTTTCTGTCAGAACTGAGTATGGGTTTCGTGTGCTGTAGGAACTCAAAGCCTTAACCGGGCTGTTTGTTCTATCGTTATGGGGCTTGAAATCAATGCCCATCCTCGCTAAACCAGTAAGTTCCATTAATTTACTCTTCACTTCTCTATATTAAATCTTTCTCTTTCTAATTGTCTCTGGTTTTGGTGTTAAAACCTGTACTTGCAGATAACTTGCTTTTGCTTCTTTATGTTTTCTATTTCGGGTTTTCCATTTTGCACGATGTGCTTTTTCTTATGTGCTTGTTTGGTAATCGGAAAATTTCTGAAGAACAATGTAGATTTGGAATTTTATAATGAGTTGGCGAAATTCTGTCATTTGTATGACATGGACGAAGAACAAACGGATCAAGTTTGCTTCTTTTGACGTTGTTATTTATCACTGATGAGCGGAGATAACCAGCTGCAGTTTTGTTTTGTTTGGTCTGATCTGTTCATATTTAGAAGGAAGGTTTCGTTAATTTTTTTCCCTTTATTTTTATAGTAAATAGTTTCTGCTGGATCTGAAGCATTTCTCCTTTTATTCTGCTAGTAGTTGACCCTTTCCTCTCCGGAAATCATTGGACTTAATTCTTTTCGTAGCTTCAACACCATGCTGCAATTCCAGTTTCTGTGATGAATTTGGTTAACTTATTGCTTATTTAGAAATTTTTCACATTTGATCGTTGAAGTTTTGACTATTCAGGTGAAAATTGCTACATATGGTATCTAATTTACATGTATAAAATTGGTTTCATACTCTAAAAGGTTCAGTATTTAGAAGATTAAATCGTGGTTGTCTGCCACATAGCATCTAATTACATGTGTAAAATTGGTTTCATGCTCTAAAAGGTTCGGTAGTTTCAAGATTAAATCATGGCTGTCTGCCACGCCTCAGCTCACATGCTACTTATTTATAGTTTCTTATAAAATATATCGTTATATGTAATCGTTGGTGTTCAATGCCTGTGCTCCTGTCTAATATAGATGGATTACCTGTTGCTTGTCAACCTTTAGTAGTCAAAATGAAAATTTCTGGATATTTTGGGTTGACCTTTACTCCTCTTTTCTATACCCTATGCCAGCTGCATTTGTTTTTGGCCTATTGTTGCCCAGATTATTAAGAACTACTGTCAATTCTGATGCAGATAGTTTCTAAGTGTTGACAATAGTGCAGGTTATCTATCCTTTTATTTTTGTTTATCTTTGATAGAAGATTCCTTTTGTCTTCTTCTTAGCCAAAACTCTTACATAATTGATAGTCAAATTCTTTATTCAAGATTTCTTGTAAACTTACTAAACTGGGTACATGAGATGTCTCAAGAGGCAAGATCGGTTGAGAAAGCTTTAGTGTCCTGAGAACCTTGATAGTAAATGATATCATGTGAATTTGTAAAATAGAGAGGAGAAGAAACTGATTCCACAAAAGGATTTTCTCAAGTCATTGATGTGGGTAATCAGCATTAAGGAGAAGCTTTGATCTGAAGTTTCCAGCTCTCTCTATATTTCACCTTGTTGAATTTGTGAGCTTTATTAATTTAACAAATCCAGCATTATTGTCTGTTAGATTCTCATTGTGACCAAGTTTTAATTGTCCACATTGTTTGGAAGGGTTCAAATTAATATACAGAGCTGCTGTAAGTAGTATTGTGAAAATTTTAAAAGTAGATCTCTGATGTTTCCTTAGTAGTATGTTAATCATCTTTGATACCTTCAAAGGTTTGAGAAACTCTTGGCCGGTCACAGGATTTTATGGCTTATTTATTAAGATTTGCAATGAAAGTCAACTTTGCAATGGTAAGGTCAAATAGCAACATTCTTGAACTCTTATAGGAGATTCTTGGAGATGACATGAGATTGGATGCAATAGTGTGATTCACAAATTAAGAAGCTGGGATTAGATAATCCATATTGGCCTTGCGATGAACTTAACTATCAGTAGACGTTGTGCCTTAGAAAATTTTATGTTTATTGTTTATCATAATATTTTCATTAGCTAAAGGCAATTCATAGGTACAATCAAATCGAGAAAATGCATTGTTTCAATCAGAGGGTGGTTAGTTTTAAGTTAAAATACTCTTATTACTTACCTACATTTGAATTATTCTTACACGAGGTAGAATAAAATCTACTGAGAGAAGATAATATGGATGGAATTAGGATGGCATTGACTTGAAAATCCAACTTGTACATTGAACCCTCTAAAGCATCACTATCATAGCATTATAACAGAGGTGGGATCGTGTCATTAAAAGGACGTACAAATTACTGTTTATATTGGTATGAGATTAAAAGTTAAGTCATTACTCACTTGTGAGCATTGATGCTCCAGTACACCATTATAGTTATAGATTCATTTGCAAAGCTATTTATCTTAATTTCTTGAAGAGGATGGCTTTCTCCTTTTGGCTATTGTACCATATAAAAAATTGTAAATGTTGAAATGGCTAGAAATGATATGGCTAACACTATTGTATTTGCTTGGATGAACGGGTTGGACTAGCAGATTGATTGAATTTTGATCTTGCGGTTAAGCAAATATGAAATTTGGATCAAAGAAAGGATGGAAATCAGCAGTGCCTCTTCGCTTGAAAGGCAAACCAACTACCCGTTTTTGTTTGTTTCCCAAATCAAAGTCAACTAGCTATGGTCTAGGTCGAGCACCAGTTTATCTCAATGTGTATGACTTGACACCAATGAATGGCTATATCTACTGGGTTGGCTTCGGTATCTTTCACTCTGGTGTAGAAGGTGAGCTCTGATTTATTCATTACATGCATTTCTTTTTCTTAAATTTCTCAAGTAAAATACAGTATGCCTGCAGTCTAGGTATTGAACTTGTGTGATTATGAATAATTTGATTGCTTACAATTGTAATCGACTTTCTGTTCTATGCTTGCTGGCTATTCAACTCGAATTACATTAAAGATGTCATCTTTTAAGGAATGTATAATGTTTTGAAATGTGTTCTACACTACAATCCTATCCCCATGGAGGGAGAGAGGGAAGATGATGTTTTCTTTTTTTTTTTTTTTTTTGTTAAACTTGAAGGGAAAATTGAGGGATGGAATACAAGTTCTTAAATTTTAGCAATGCCAATTACTACTGCAATAGTAATTTTTAATCAAACATGCTTGTAAAGATATAGAAACCTTGTCTTCGTGATGTGGGACGGAGAATCTAGATTTAACAATCCCCTCCTTGTTCACAGGTAGTTGTGTGGTCAGTTAGTCATACAGGAAGCAACAGAATAAAACTCTTCAATGTTACTTCTCTTTATATTGCTTTCTAGTTTTCAATTGAAGTTCAGATCTCTGATCAGTTGTGCCTGCACTGTACAGTCCATGGTGTAGAATATGCCTTTGGAGCTCATGACCACTCAGCAAGTGGCGTTTTTGAGGTTGAACCACGGCAGTGCCCAGGCTTCAAGTTCAGGAGATCAATATTCATTGGGACCACATGCTTGGACCCTATTCAGGTTAGAGAATTCATGGAGAGACAATCTGCAAGCTACAATGGTGATACATATCACTTGATTGTGAAGAATTGCAATCATTTCTGCAAGGACATTTGTTATAAGCTAACAGGAAAATCAATTCCAAAATGGGTGAATCGACTAGCAAATATAGGTACTCTTTATATCCATTATTTTCCATGCCCATGTAGTTTTCAATTAATATAGTATCTGGTAACTTAGTCCACTTGGTAACTAGTCTTGATGTGCAGCTGCTTCTCGTATTTGTTTGGAAAGAATAATGCTGGTCATCCCAAAATTGCATTCTAAATGATGTGGCTTGCATCCATTGCATAATTAAAGAGTAATAAATAATTTTCAAAATTGTAAAAACTTACCTCACATGCCATGGCATTTGAGATGCATTTTTTGGAATTATTGATTTCAAAAATAAAAAATAAAAAATAAAAAAATCCTGAAAGATTTGAAATACTTCACTGTGGATGATATTCCATTGCTTTTCTTCTTAACAAACCTGTGGGGCGTTATTTTCAATCACCAGTTGTGAATGTCTGGAAAGACTAGTAGCTTTCTACAACCGGGGGTTATGTTCTGACTCAAAATTCCAACGGCTATCATGCTTGCTCTCTTTAAGGAAAATTGATATATAAATCCTTTGAAGCTTTCATCTTTTCGTTCATGAGATTATATGGTTATTGAGAGGCCAATTCAATTGACAGTGTCCATTGATATTGATTGGTCACCTCTTTCAAATTGTCTTGACGTTTATCTTTCATTCTGGGTTAGGTTCAGTCTGCAACTGCATACTTCCCGAAGCCCTGAAGATCTCTGCTGTGGGTCATGATCCTAATTACCAACCAACTGATAGTGACAGAAGGAGGCTCAAAAGTTCATTTAGTTACCTGTCTTCAATCTCAATGCGGCAGAAGCAATTGTCTGCATCCTCCTTGCTTCTACAATCCCCCTTGAAAGGCTGCCTACCAGCATGGGAATTGAGAAGGTCAAACAATGGTTCGTTGAAGGAAAGGTGAGATAACAGCTCAGCATGCATTCTTTTAACATGATGAACAAGCTCCATAAGGTTGATGAAGAGATTTATGTTATCTACGTATGCCAGTATGATCATGAGAACGCTGACATCACTTGAATACTCCCTTCTTGGTTTTGAAAGTTTTGAGAGACGCCTTGAAATCTTTGCACAATCTGCTTTCGTAAACTATTAAGAATTTGAGATTGTGATTAGTTCTTTGCCAAAGAAATATGCTGATGGATCAATGCATTGCCATCTTTGAAGTGTATGTTGTTATTATGACTCCGAAGTTTTCTATTATCTTTTATTGTTCTTGGCATATAGATTTGTCTGTAGAAATTCTGCACCCTTAAAAGTAGTACGTCTCATTTGTGCTACTGGAAGTTGTTGGCTACTTGTATATATTGGCTGTGCCATGTTGTCATCCAGCTCCTTTACATTTTCAAGTGTTGAAGTTAAAAATGTGAACAATGCCTGCTTCAATAGTCATCAGCATACCCTATGAAAAATTTCCCTGCTTGATCTAAGAGACAGACCCAAGGTGTATAGTTGCATTTCATATATATATATATATATATATATATATATATATATATATATCCATTAAACTGGAGATCAGAAACTAAGAACTCGAACTCTCAACTCTTTTCAGTGGACAAGTAGCTAATATTTTTTGTTTTTTAATTTTCATTGGTATCAATGACCCATACCGTTACATTTTCAAGATATATGCTCGAACAACCAGCGGGAAACCTAGTGAGTGTAAGAAACAGCCAAAAACAATTGAAATCGAAAAATAACGTTCCTAGCGTAGACCCTTGATCAGCCCACAACAAATTTCAAAATGCACAAGCAGGCCATAAGCTAATCCAACAATGTCCGATGGATCTGGGGCCACCAGAAAGAAAACATGACCCAAATTTCCCTTCAAAAGACGGTACCGCAAAACATAGAAGACAAATATGTGACTCGTACTACTGTCGACTCAGTTTCCAACGATTGACAAGGTTCTAATTCCTTGTCCAGAAGTTGATATGATAACCTATCGCAGGCAACTGACTAACGAAAGAGTGGCGCATAGAAATGGGACTAGTAAAATACCTAACCCAACCCACAATGGAATAGGAATAGATCGACTTCCTGGATTCTGTTAACTGATAATCGTGGATACACCAGAGAGGCCCTGCTTCTAGTTCAGATCCACAACAATACTCCAAAATTGAGGTAATTGTGTCGTCAACTAATGGCAGATGACAATTGTAACACTTGTTCTGCACAGATTTTCTATATAATTTAATCTTTCCATAAATAATAGAATCATACAACGAATATACAGACGGTGAATCCGAATTAGCATTGGCTTAACAAACCTGCAGGAACACGAAAGAGATGATTTAGATTTACAGGTGCATAGTTCTGTCTTAAAGGTTGTCAGGGCATCAAATAGTTGAACTTATTAAGAAAGTGAAGGAGATCCACCAACACATTTCTAACTGTTTTCAGCAGCCACATTTTCCATCTATAAGAAATTACAAGACAATAATGGTACTCAACTTCCTGTTCGTGTAAGAGGAAGAGATAATTGCCCCTTTTTCTATCTGTGCATTCATGAGAAAATACCAATCGAAACTAAGAAACTCAAAATGAGACTAGATTGCGAGTGAGGCCAAGAAATTATCAATCGTCTTTCTGATGCAAAACACTAGGCAGGCTATTATTACCATTGAGGGCAGCATGATATATTCTCTTCTCAGCAAGTCCAATATCTGACAGTATCAAATTACCCTACAGGCAAAGCAGAAACAGAAATAAATTCATGTTCAAAGGTGTGATTGGCAGTACAGACCACAAGTCAAGTTTAGCATCAATCTCACACCTTTTCTACGGTAACAATTTTTAACACAGTATAATAGTGAGTTTCCACCATACAGCTATGATATGGCTCTAACTTCTACCTCATTAGTTTCTCAAGATCTAATCCAACTCCTCTTTCTAATAATGTGCTCATTCTACAAGAATCTTAATGATGCTTTCTTATTTAAATCAATTTATAGTTTTCACCCTTAGGACAGATAATTCCCAATAAGGCCACAACAATAATGTCAAATCACAGGCTTCTGGTAAATCTATTCAAAGCAACAATGTTATTATCTTCAGCCCATTAGCCTTCATAGCAATCATCATGGTTCACAAGGCCCATCTAGATTCATCACACTGGAACTGTATTCTCATAGTTAATGGCCTCTCAACAATATTATAGGAAATGCATACCTCACCAGCCATCACCCTTCTAACATTTTCAGCATATAGTTTTGGATCATCCTTCTCTTGTTGTGAGGGGTAGTAGACAGGTAACCATGTCACCTCCATGTGATTTTCAAATTGGCAGAGAAGAAAAAGGACATGGCGCGCCTGCAAAGGAAAATATCATATCAACAAATCGTTTGTAGTCTGAACATCTCAATCCAGGAAAAATAATTATGCCCAACAATATAGGCTCAGTTTTGCATGCTGGGGCCTTGCAACTCTCATCATCATCACTTTGAAGAATAAACTCTACACAGTATGCAGAAGAATAAAATGGTTAGAGAGAAAAACTTTTTTGAAACAAAGAATGTTCTGACTTCAGTGAATGTTACGTTTAATTTTCCCTTCAATTATCAAACTCTAGCATGCGAAATTCAATATCCATTAAGTTAATAATTCTACCGGCAGTACCCAGTCAACCAGGTACATATGATTCCACAAGCCACAGCACTTTATAATGACTAAAACACTGAAAATCTCGATCATGATTCCATAGGGCAACAGAAAAAAGGTTCAGTAACTTTTCCAGCGTCCAGCATTTCAACTCTAGTTGTCTCAAAGTTAAGACATCAAAGAACAAAACAGTATTCATTGTATGAATATTAAAACCCATGAATTTACAACTTGCTCAAGAAACTTTACCCCAGATATCGAATCCCAGGCAGGACTGAATCTCCCATAAGGATACCTAAGAATCACAGGAAGCACTGGAACTCCAGCTAAAAATGCTCCAGTCTTAAATGGAAGGAGGAAGTCACCATTTGTAGTTGTACCTTCTGTAGTGAAATTAACGATGGAATCAGCAACTGTTATGAAACCTGGCAATTCATGCATATCAAATTGCCCATGAAATCATCACAAAGACTATCCACTGGCTGGGGCATTATTTTATTCAATACCTGTAGAGTTAAAATCATGGCATTCAAGAATCTAGCATTTCCCAAGGATTTTGTATATAAAATACAAAAGAACAGTACAGCAGAATTGCAGATAAAGCCTTTCAACAACACCTTGTATAATAAGAAAGCCATAAATCAATTTTGACTTGGTATATTCATTCACTTATAGTCATATGACAAGTATTCTGTACAACAACACAACTCATATAAAAAATTAATCTTCTTATCAGTATGGAGTAATAATTATAACAACTTCACCTATATAACATAGAAGTAGCAATTTGTGTCATATGCAGGTTAAAGCAAAATAACAGAGAGAACAATGGATAAACAGGATCCAAAACTGATAACCTGGAAAAAGCATCGTCATTGGAGCAGAATTATCCTGATGTGCTTCTTGAACTCTTTCAGTCACAACACCTGTCAGAAAAATAAAGTGATTCTTCAATCGTGCTTGAAAGGAAAATATATTTTTGTTTCATCATCTCTAGGCCACTCTACAGGCAGCCAATTTGTCTAACTATTACTTGAAGGAAATCCATGTGCTATGCAAACATGGCTCAGACACAATTGGACATATAACTATAGCTATAGTACCACAATAGAAGAGAAACATATGACATGGTGAATACAAATGAACTTGATTCTGTCTTGTCATTTATAATTTATTTTTCAATTTTGGTTGTATTATGTATGAAGCTAAAGGGGAGTTCTAGCTCAAGAAGTAAGCTTCATTCTGTCCTATAAAAATTCAGTATAGCACTGATCAGGGGTTGGCATGGTCACATGGCAATAACGCATGATAAAGCAAGCCAAATAGGTTTCCATAATCTTGCCAACACCAAACCAACTACTAAGAAACATGATGACAAATGCAATAGGACCAAAAAACACTTCAAGAAGTAAAGAAATATAAACATCAATAATTTTATATCTACCTGCAACACCCTTGAAATCAGATCCCCTAGACTCCCGCTGAACATAGACACAACCAAGGCACTTGCTGCAAAAAAAAGTCACCAGGATTAAAATCCCTCCCATATTTGCAGATACAAAACATGGAACATGCAAATATACAACTAAACATAAGAAGGAACACAATATTGAAATATTGAAAGTGGGAACAAAGTGTTTTCCTTCTTTTAGTGGATGAAGGAGAAAATAAATGGATAAATACAACATTCCAACATAGATAAAATTTGACATTGCTGGCGTGCAGTAAACTAACCTGATGAGACCCACTAGAGGAAGTTTAGCAACTGAATTCTTCATCAACAAATCCAAATCAAATTGACAAATTAGCAAAAGAAACAAGTCAGCAGAAACAGCAGAAGGCATAGAAACACAAACTAATACTAACAGAACCCATTACGCTTACTAAGTTCAATGAGATAAGTTAACGAACCTTGGCAACAAAGCTTGGAAAAAAAGAAGACATGTGATACAAAATGTCCAAATATGATACATGATTCGATATAATTGCTCCGGGTCTTTCAGCTTCTTTCGATTGCTCTTTCACCTCATTCTGCACAATAAGGAAACAGCGCCAATTGCCCATCAAAACTTAATTTACAAAAATTAAGGAAAAAAATCCTTTCTAAACCATTTAATAGCAACTAGACTTCTTATGAAACTCATAAAAACGAGAAGAATCTCTATCAATATTACCTCAGTGGACGATGACTTCTCCTCTTGATCAAGAATCCGATACGTTTCTCTAATCCAATAAAATCCAAACACAAAAAGTATGACCCTGGACAAAAATCTCCCGCACACCACAATAATGGCCCTCCTCCAGCCGCGCATGTGAGCGTAATCCTCCTGTTCCTCGTCTCGATTCGGCGGAGAGAAAAGCGTGCAAATGCGACAGATCACGTAATAAATTACCAGTATGGTCATTGCCAAAATCACGCGTATGGGAACTAGTATGACCATGGCGAAACCAATCAGAAACTTCTCCGTCAATGGTAGCTTGCCACGTCCCATGATGCCGTACACGTCGTTTCGCACGTAAGGAGCGAATTTCTTCTCCAGTTCCCGAAGATTTTCAATTGTGTCTGTCTTGAGAAGTGGCCGGTCGTCTTTTGTTGAACCATCGTCGGCAGAGGTCGACTTGCCTGACTTGGAACTAAGCTCTTTCATCTCGGACTCCATTTGTCCATGAATTGTTTTTCTTTCTCTTTCTTTTTTATCTTGGTTAAAACTTTGAATTTATAGCAGGCTAGTTAGGCATTCTGTTGCCGGGTACTGTATCAAAGTTTGAGCAAGGAAGAGGAGTGCTTTGTCTTGTAGATCTAAGAGAAGGTGTCATGACATTGGCATTGATATTGATACGCAATTCCCCTGTCTCCCGTAGAAATATATAAAAAGACGCCACCTGAAGAGTTGAGATTTCGAGTTGTCGCGTTCACGATTGGATGGACTAGGATTTGTAATCAACCGTTGGATGAAAAATATTTGACGACAAAGATTTCGACTCATATGGTGGGACCACTAAAGTATCGAATTATCACAAGCTACAGGCCGACCAGTTTTCATTCCTGATTCGCCTCTGAAGTGATATTTATAATTTTGGATGATAAATAAATTTTTATAATTTTTTAAACATATAAATAATATATCAATTAAAATATAATTTCTAAAATTTTATATTATTTAACGTTATTTTATAGCAAATGATCAACCCGTGTACGAGTGGTTGGTAATTTTTTTTTTAATATGACAATATTCTAATATCCTAATATTAGTTATTATTAGCAATGACCCAAAAGTCAAAATTGGAGGTAATTTTTTTTTTAATAATGAACTCTCGGTAAGGTCAAAACAAAATAAAAAAAATTAACTCTCGGTAAATCTCTTTAAACGTGAGAAGGTCAGCTCTCTGAAAAAAAAAAAGTAATCCTAGAAAGTTACATCGTCATCCAAGCAAGTCCATATCTATCGATGCGTCTGTTTGTTCTACAATTAAAAATATGATAATAAAATTGAATCATCATCCAGCCAATTTACTAAATAAAATTATTGTATATTTCACATAATTTATTTTTTAAAATATTAAATATATAATAAAAATATAATATTATCTGGTCAAATTATACCAAAATTTTATATAAATATTTATATTGCTCACATTACAGCAAAAATATATATTACTTTTTATATAACATCACAAATATTAACAAAATATTCAGAAAAATGTATAAATTCATAAATAAAAACTATTTTATTTATAATCTTTTTTACAATATTCATTATTTATTTAATATTATGTTTTTATTTATGTATTTACAACTTTTCCAAAATAATTTGTAATTAGATATAAATGTACAAATATTAATGTGAAGCACTGTGATTTTATTCTTCTCCTCCCTTCAGACAATTTCACCACAATATCCTCTTGTGTTTCACCCACATGCCATCAACTCGTGTGAATGAGCAAATGTCTCCTGACAAGTCACAAGTGTGTGCCATTGTATCGTTTGAAGCATTTAATCCTAGTTTTTCATGCATACTACATCTGAATAAAATGTTCCAACAACCCAACCACCACCATTTTTTTTATGGCTGAATCACAGGATTTAAAGCGGATGGATACTGACAGTGAGGGAAAAACGATATTGATTACAAGTCAAAATTTTCAAAGGTAAGATTCACTGTCAGGAATAGGCATAAAATGGAAACAACTACTTTTCCATAATTAATTTACTTAACACTAGTCAAACTTGTTCTAACAGGAATCCATACTCCATAGTCGTAATCCTTCCAATACCAAGTCAATGGATGATTCAATTACTTTAAAGACTATATTTGGCCTATTCTACTTGCTTCCAAAGCACGGATTCTAAAGTGTTTTTTAAACACTAAATTTAATACGGCTGCCTAATTTTTACAATTATATTTGACATCTAGTCATCCCATCTCATATTAATTATAGCTTCAAAGCTAAAACAAGAGCAAAACTGCCGTCAGCAACAAAAGGAAACTTCTATACAAAGGGGAATGCACTTCAAACAGCACACGAGTTACAAGGGATTCAACAAATGCAAATATAATCAGCTGCACTGTACTCACATGGAATCAAGTTATTGTAGAATGGTGCTTCATTCTTTTTTGGATCGTGCCAAATGATGCTCTCTGAACTTTGAGACTTAGGTTATAGATAACTACTTAAATACGGAGGATAACTAGTTATACAGTCCCAGATATTAGTTATTTCAAGCTTCAAGTAGTTTTGGATAGATAGTTGAATTACGACGAAGCGGAGAAACAGCTAATCAATCTAGCTATTAGTGTTTCAAAGATAATTATCAGGACACATTAGCTATGATATGCTTACTATGCTTCAATCTAAGATCCATTGTATCCTTAAGACCTTAACTTCACAAACACAAAGTAAATTTGATAGTGTGGACTGCAAAAATGTCAGACCACAGGATTTCTCAAATATTTTAGTATTCTCTAAGTCATGTTCTCCAAATTTTTAGACTTGAATGTACATTTCCAATGCAAAGATTTCCAAAGTTGCATTGTCATTTGTACGAATATCATCTAACTATGATACAATTATCAGCACAATGTTTCAGATCATGAAAAAAAAAAAAAATCATCCGCTGGGAATTGTCACCAATTGAATTGAGAAACAAACAGATTACTAAATGTGTGCAGTACACATCATGGTCTCCCAGGGCAACAGTCCTCGCTACGTAAAAAGAATAAAACCCCTCTAATATATTATCAACTATTGGAGTTCACTAACAAAATCTTGCCAAGCCTACTAAAGGCAGGGACTCAGGGTTCCAGTGTTAAGCCGTTACCACAATCATAAAATGGCAAGAACCACTATGGGCCATGGTCAGGGATTCTGTTTTCCTAGTAAATGGCAAGAACTATAGGAGAATGCTCCAGTCAACAGGGTTTTATGTGTTTGGATTGCAAACTTGAATCAGTTATGAAGAAACCTTGGAAGGTTAATACTAACGAAGCAACTTAAACTCATCTTTTTCAAAATTTTGCGGGCATTTACTATTTATCAACCCCAAATACACATCAACCAAATAATTTGTTCAACAAGGTATGTGAGCCCTCACCCACATTAGCATGATACGAAAAAAAGAACTGGTTTAGAATCAAATGAGAGATTCTTGGAGCATTGAGTTATTGAATGAATTTTCTAAGTCTGGTAGCCGTGACTCCATAGTCAATTCTATACCAGACTCAAAGGTCTTGTATTGGCATATTAAGATTTGGCTTTTGTGAATAATTGAGGAAGCTAGGATGAACTTGATAGCACAAGAAATCAAGAGAAGTTCATCCACCCCTTCTCTATTTCCTCAGTGTGCTTCACGAAGGTTCAATAAGCTTTGATCAGAAATTGACTGGAGTTTTGAAGTTCAGTCGTTAGAGTTGAAACTTCGCAACCCAATGGAATACCAGACACACAAACAGCTTTTGAGACATAGTCCTAAAATAGTAAAAATTATTCCATGATGCTCCTTTTGGAGTGAGCAGATGCAGACAATGGAACAGAACTTATAGTAAAAGCCATATAAAAACAATTAAAAAATTTCTACATGAAAGAATTTTTATTGCATAATGCATTTGCACGAAGCACATCCATTTAATAATAATATAATAATAAGTTGAGCCTTGCCATTTGTTCTTAAAATGCAAAAGCTTATTGAACAAGTTTCATATTTATCTGCCTGCTTTTGTTCCTGTGAAAACAAGAGCACCACAAAGTTTTCAAGGGCTCCAGTTGTATAATCCTGCAGTGACAGAACAAGGTTCTTCTCACCCTCTGTCACAATTGCAGCTAACATTACATAACTACATTATGATATCTTCCTTCACAAACATAAATCCTACAGTTTATCAATTAATAAACAGCCAAATAATCCAAATTCCCAAAATAATCGTACCTTGTGAAATTATCATGAAAATTAGCAAGACAACCAATTTTTATGAGTACTGATGATCGCCGACAAAAGACCGGCGGAGGCCACCGAAAGTGGACCGAATAGCCTTCCCTTCCCATCACGAATATCAGCCAAAGCCATTAATCCATCCGCCAAATCTTGAACCATTGAAAGTTTCTTCATCAACTTCTTCTCTTTCAATTTCTTCATCCTCTGCTCCTCTTCTTTGTATGCATTTCCTCTCGAAATCGAAATCTCAATAGTTGATTCCAAACACGCCTCGTCTTCAATAATCTTCTTCAAATCCCTAAATTTCAGGGTTATACTACCTATGTAACCTATAAACTCAGCCCAGGCACTAATCTTCTGTAAATTACGAGAGTGTTTAGCATCCATCAATCCCGCTTTCGCCAACCAAATAAATTGTTCAACAAAGTAATACAAACCTTCACCTCCGTAGGCAATAACAGATAGAATAAGATCTTCTCTGGAATCCAAATGAGAGTTTCGAAAACCGTTCACGTCTTGGATGAATTTGCCGAGTCGAAAGGCTTTGCGACTCAATCCCACGCTTGACTCAAAGCTCTTGAGCCGATCAGTAAAGGGAAGAGTTTCTGGGAGTATTGATGAGGCTAAAATGATCTTTGTTGCGTATCTGGAAATTTTGAGAAGTTTGTCAACGCCATCTCGCTTTGCGAGGTATGCTTCTACATGGTTCAAAAAGTCTCTGTCTTTGGATTTTGACTCAATTAGAGTTTTGGAATTCTGTGAAGGAGCGAGAGTTGCTGAAACTTTGGAATCCATGGTGTTGGCTAGAGAGGAGGAGAGGACGACGATCAGCCAGTACAAAGTTCAAGCGAATTATGTACATGAAACGACTGAGTTTTGGGGTGGGATAACATGGCCGCGCACATTGGACTTGAACGCGATTCGGATCCTCTTTTACAGGCATCGAATGGTTTGTTCAAGTCATTGTTTTGCGTGCCACTAATGAATGACGTGGTACAATAACGAAGTGCCACGTATCTATATGTATATTTTTGGAAAAGGAGTGGATTAGGGAGAGGGATGTTTTCGGCAGCCTGTAAGCTAAGGGCTAGACCGATGGAGGACGACTGGGCTGGTTGGGGGGAGAGGGATGGGTCGATTGAATAGTCTTGCAAGGGGTGCAAGTAAACAATTCAAATGTAACACAAAATTTGACAAAAGGTGTTCTCATCATTCTTTACAGGGGGAAATGACAGATTCTCTCCTACAGTTATTTAAAATAATAAAAAAAAAATTGTCAATTTTTTTTTTATGATTTTTAAAAATAACATATATCTTTTTTATTAAAAAATAAAATATAAATTTTTATTATATAAATTTTTTATTTTTATCATATAAATTCTTAATTTTTATTTTATAAACTCTTAAATTAAAAAAATTATTTTTTATTAAAAATATTTAAATTTATAATTTCTAATAATAAAAATATATATTAATTTTTAAAAACTAAATATAAAATATTTTTATTTCATATTTACAAAAAATATGAATTTATTTTTATTTTATAATTTAAATTTTTAAATATTTTATTTTATTTTTATTTTTAAAAATTAAATAAAAATAATTT
>JAWDEX010000003.1:3616122-3641590 GCA_035221805.1 Trichilia hirta | reverse complement strand
ATAGATCAAATGCAGTAATAAAATCTATATAGTGAAATTAATTTTTTTTCTTAAAAATATTTAGACATTAATAATAAAAAAAAAAGATAATTGATCATGCAGTAAAATTGACAATAGGTCAATTAAGAATTGAGATAAGTAAATAATATATAATTTTTTTTAAATAATTTCAAAATTATATTTTAAAAAATTATTTTACTTTGTAAGTCAATTAAAAAAATATTTGCATTTTAATAAATTATATATAAGTAATGAACTCTTTTATATTATAATAATAAGATCTTTTAAAATAAATAGTAAAATATGAATAGTTTATTATTATTTTTTTTTTAAGCAGACAATATCATTATAATGGTTGTACGGAGAACTTGAGCTCTAACAAATGAAAATTATATTATAGTAAATATTTTCATTTTAGTTATACATCGATATAAAATTTGTACAAGTGTGAGGTTTAAGAACAAAAGAAGAAAAGCTTTTGGCTCAAAATCAATAGTCATTAAATTTTGGTATATATGGCTAGGTCCTCAAAATAAACTGGTGACTTTCTCTAATAAAAACATTATTTAAACGCACACGATTCGATATAATCTATTATGGTCAAATTATTAAAATAAAACAAGTGACAATTGTTATATGATCTTTTATTATTGGATCACTGGAACAAATAAGTGACATTATTTACGATCATGTCAATGAAATAAATGGGTGATAGTACTTCACTACGCCATATTGGTAAAATCTTAAGTTTTATTGAAAACTTCTAGACTTATTTATTGACTTAGTTAAGTCTAATGAATGTTTGAACGAGGTAATTTATTATAAGTTTTTGTACTTAATTTTATGTTATTAAAAGAATAATTTCTAATCACATCAACAAAAACTTATATGATTTATTTGCTTAGTTAATAACTCATCCCTCGGTCAAAATTACTATTTTGCAAGCATAAGTGTTAAATAGCTAAATTGTTTGAGGATTTTATAAGATAGATATAAAATAGTGAAGATAATATCATAAGTTTTGTTTACTTACGTGTATTTTGTATTTTGTAAGGACAAAGTTTTAGATTTATAGAAATATTAAGTTTTGCTTTTATTTTAAGGAAAAAAGCAAGAATCAGAATTGTTGAATTTGTGGTGTGACAAGTTGAATGAACGACGACGTAGAGAAACAACGAAACAATCTCAACCATATTGTTTCAGAGACAATTATCGAGACACAGAACCTATGCTATGTTTACTGGCATCAAGCTAAGATCCAATGTATATTCAATTCCATGAAAATTTGGGAAACATGACTAAAAGAATACTGAAATATGCCACATTAGCATGATACAGAAAAAAAGATCTGGTTTAGAATCAAATGAGAGTGTTTACCATCAAAGCTGGTACTCGTAGAAAGCAGCAGCCAGCAGAAACTCTCTGTATCAACAGTTATTAACTTGCGGCTTCAATAGAGAGATTCTTAGAGCATCGAGTCCTTGAATTAATTTTCTAAATCGAATGGTCACGACTCAATAGTCAATTCTACACCAGACTCAAAGCTCCTGTGTTGGCATATTAGGTTTGGGTTTCGAGGAGAATTGAGGAAGCTAAGGTGAACTAGATAGCATAAGAAATTAAGAGAAGTTCATACGCATCTTCTCTATTCCCTCAGTGTGCTTCATGAAGATGCAATAAGCTTTGATCCGAAATTGACTGGAGTTTTCAAGTTCAGTCGAAGAGTTAGTGTAGAAGCTTCAGAACCCAATGGAATACCAGACACAGACAGGTTTGGGGACATAGTCCTAAAATGGTAAAAATATTCCATGATTTCCTTTTGAAGTGAGCAGATGCAGACGATGGAACAGAAGTTATATTAAAAGCCACATAAAAACAATTAAAATTTCCATATGAAAAACTTTTATTGTATAATGCATTTGCACTAAGCTCGTCCATTTAATAATAATATAATAATAAGTTGAGCCTTGCCTTTTGTCCTTAGAATGCAAAGGCTTATTGAACAAGCTTCTTATTGATCTGCCTGCTTTTATTCCTGTGAAAACAAGAGAAAATTTTCATGGGTTCCAGTTGTATAATCCTACAGTGACAGTACAAGCATCGTCTCACTCTCTGTCACAATTGCAGCTAATATTACCTGACTGCATTATGATATCTTCCTTCACAAAAATGCTACATTCATCAATTAATAGACTGAACAAAAAATACAAATTGCCAAAATACTAGTACCTTGTGAAATTGCCATGAAAATCAGCAAGACACCCAATTTTTATGAGTACTGATGATTGCCGACTATAGACCGGCAGAGGCCACCGAAAGTGGACCGCATAGCCTTCCCTTCCCGTCACGAATATCAGTCAAAGCCATTAATCCATCAGCCAGATCTTGAACAATTGAAAGTTTCTTCATCAACTTCTTCCCTTTCAATTTCTTCATCCTCTGCTCTTCTTCTTTGAATCCATTTCCTCTGGAAATCGAAATCTCAGTAGTTGATTTCAAACACGCCTCGTCTTCAATAATCTTCTTCAAATCCCTAAATTTCATGGTTCTACTACCCATGTAACCTACAAACTCCGCCCAGGCACTCATCCTCTGTAAATTATGCAAGTGTTTGGCATCGATCAATCCCGTTTTCGACGACCAAATAAATTGTTCGACAAAGTAATACAGGCCTTCACCTCCGTAGGCAATAACAGAGAGAATAAAATCTTCTCTGGAATCCAAACGAGTGTTTCGAAAAGCGTTCACATCTTGGATGAATTTGCCGAGTGGAAAGGCTTTGCGGCTCAATCCCACGCTTGACTCAAATATATTAAGCCTTCGGTTAAGGGAAGAGTTTCTGGGAGTACTGAAGAGGCTAAAATGATCTTGGTTGTAAATCTGGAAATTTTGAGAATTTTGTCAACACCATCTCGCTTTGCGAGGTACGCTTCTACGTGGTTCAAAAAGTCTCTGTCATTGGATTTAGATTCGATAAAAGTTTTGAAATTCTAGGAGGGAACGAGAGTTGTTGAAGAAGCTTTGAAATCCATGGTGTAGGCTAGAGGGGGGGAGAGAGAGAGACGATCGGTCAGTACAAAAGCTGAAGCGAATTTCGTACATGAAACCACTGAGTTGCGGAGTGGGCTTACGAACATTTGACTTCAACGTGATTCGGATACTTGATTTCTAGTTTTGGTAGATGTCGAAAAGGTTTATGGAAGTCATTCCATTACGTGACACTTCAAATAATGACGCGGAGCATTACGGTGTTGCCACGTATATAAATGGATCTTTTCGGAGAATGATTGGATTTGGGAGAGCGGTCTTTTCAGCAGTCAGCTAGGGTTTGACCGATATGCATAGATGATGGGCCGGTGGGAGTCATTCGGGGGTTGATGTTGGGGCCAGTGTATAAATGCTTGGGGGCAATGGTTGGGGCGGTCAGACTTGATTGAACGATTTTACAAAATGTGCCATTAAATATTTGAAATGTAATTCAAAATTTGGTACAAAGTGTTTAAATCATTATCTAATCAACATAATAGTTAAATATGGTCAATTATCCTTTCTAACGGATCCAATCGTAATGCTCACAAATTTTGCTTTAAATTTTAAGAATTTAAGCTATAGCTTAATTTGGTATGCTGTGATAAGATAAAATAGGATAAAATAAATTATGATAGAGTTGGATAAAATTAAATTGAATATATAATTTTGATTTAAACGTTATTAAAAACTAAATAAAAATAATTAAACAAATATAATTAATTGTGTAAATATTTAGTTAATTAATTTATTTTAAATAAAAATCAATTATCCCAAATTTTAGTTGGGAGAATAAGTTGTAGTATATTTTGTAAGGGTAAATGGTGGGTCCTTTGTGGGTTCCACCTTGTAATCCCCACAGTAATATTATGTAATCAACCGGGAGATAAGGATTGGAATCAAAAAAATCCTCATTTCCACCTCTCATCCTGCAAATTAAAGAGAGCCTTACTGTATCATATACATCTTTTTTTTTTCTTTTTTTTTATAGATTTTGAATGCAATGTTAATAAATTTGGAATATATGTATATGTTACAAATTTGCAAATCCCTGGCTTGCCAATGACGTTAGTAATTAGTGTTTCTATTATCATTCTTCCCTGTCGCTACAAATATTAGAAAGAAAAAAACTGAAGTCATTAATTTTATTAAGTTTATTGTGTTGTTCAAGGAAAACAATATATAAATTGAAAGTGTAAGAATTTTGCATCGGAAACACGATTGACTTTGGACACCGCCAATTCTTGTAAGTCTATGGACGAAATATCGCCTGATATTAATGATGAATAGTATTCATGGTTGCACAGAGGCTCATTACACTCTAAACTTGAAAGAAAATTTTTCTTTATAAAAGATTAGCCAATAATTTGTTGGTGAAATTGGACATTGTAGGGCTGTTCAACATTAGAGAACTAATAAAGATAAAAAAAAATATTGTTATTGTTCTAAATTATTAATTAAAGAAGTTTTCTCCTTTTTTTTTCCAGTCGAACCTAAATAAATTTTTAAGTTTATGATGAAGATTAGATATTTTATTAGACCATAAACGAAATTTAAAAAGTGTCCAATTGGGAGAATGAAAAGTTGAAAAGTTATAAATTTAAAATGTAATTTAAATGACCAATAAAATTTTGAAAAAGTCCATTGGTTAAAAGGGAAATGACAAATGCCTAATGATATTTATCCTATTAGTTTATATTTATACCTTTATCAAATTAATCTTTTTAATTTTTGTCTTTTTTAGTAAAATAATTATTATACCCCTAACTTTTATATAAGTATAAAAATAAAAAATATATAATTTATAATTTATAAATTTTTATGTTTTTCAAAATATAAATTTTAGTAATTAAATTTTATATATTTTATATAATTTTTTTAATAGTAAGTTTGTATATTTTATATATAAATTTTTTAATTTTTATACTTTTATAAAAATTAAGAGTGAAATAGTAATTACATCACAAAAAAAAGAAGAAGAAGAAGAAGAAGAAATTAATTTCATAGAAAATATTTTTTATAACTTTCAAATTTCAAAAAATTTTTATCACAAACTAAAATAAAAAAAAATTATCATTTAATTAAATCATAAAAGGTATTTATTATATTTTTTAAAATACAAATAATTATGAAAATATAGAAGAGTTTACATATAAAAACACACGACATTAATTAATAAGCGTCTAATGAAAAAATTCACGTGCACCAAAAGCTCGTTTTGTACTTTTTTCCTTTTAGGGGCTTTAACTATCCTTATTAATTTAGATTTTATATACAAATTAGTTTCGTAGTTTTGGGCATAACAAAAAAATGCAATATTTTGACACATGTAGTGTTTATTCAGAAAAATTGCAACGGAAGTTGAGGTAGTCAATTAAATTAACTACTTGTGTGTCCGTTAATTTTGCACTTACGGGCTTCACGAGAAGATGTAATATTTTGGAACATCTAGTATTTATTTTAAAAAGCTGCATTGGGAGTTGACGATGGCTAACTAAATTAAATGTCTATGTTTGTGTTAGTTTTGCAGTTTTGAGTTTTAAGGGAAAATGAAATATTTTGTCGCATGTGTGTATTAGGAAGAATTGCAATGGGAGTTAGGATGAAACTGAACCGAGTCCCCCTTTTTTTTTTTAATTAGTATTTGATTAGGTTAAAATTAAATCTAAATTTTTTTACTTAAATTTAGTTTGATTTAAATAGAAGACCGATTTTTCGGTCTTCAGTTTAAACCAGATTGGTACTCGATTTGAACCGTATACCAATTTTATAATTAAAATTTTTAAATAAAAATTAAATTTTTTTTTAATTTTACAATTTGATCCTTGTTTTCTTAAATAAATTTTAAAAATCTTATATTTTAATTCAAAAAATTTTAAAATATGAATAACAATACAAATAAATAAAATTTTAAATTCAAATAATAACTGATTAAACAATAAAATTATTCTAATAAATATAAATAAATGCAAAATTAAATAATGAATATACTTTTCAATTTCAAATAGTAAAATAAAAAATATATATATAAGCATAACATTTAAATATTTTCTCGTAATATAATTATACAAACAAAAGAAATAAGACCAATTTAGACAATAACTAATTAGACATCTCCTCATAAAATAATATAATTATCGTGATTAATACAAACCAATTAGAAATTAAATAATTCATAATTTATCATCCTTAATTTCAAACAACTAAAAGAAGAGAGCTCCAAAGTTTCAACTTGCAACTCTTTTTTTAATTTGCTTTCAAAAGCACCAAATTTATAAATTCATCATCTTAGCAAGCCACAAGTTATAATTAAAAAAAATAAATAAAGAAGAATTTAATTATAACAAAAATAATCATGTTAATTACTTATAATATTAAAATTAGTAACTATTGCATAACCATTACTAAAAATTATAATTGAAAGTTAGAAGTAAACCCACATTGACTATAAAATATCAATCGTTAATGACAAGTGTTAGATTTAAAGTTGTATTTTACATTCCTAAAATAATAAAGTTTACAAATTCATCAAAATTAATATAAAATATATAAAATATAAAGTATTTGGTATGATATTAAAAAAAAAAAAATTTTACCTTCAATCATGATATTAATTTTTCGAAAAAACTCTTTATTATTTAATTTATTATGTATGTTAGATGATCATAATCAATCACGAGTATAAACAAGAGTCTTCATTATCTTTGAAACTAAAGAGCTCCTAAAAGAATCTAAAACATGGCACTCTCGTACTAAATGTCAATTCGAATGCAATTATAAATACTGACATAGCTAAAACATTTTTTGCAACTAAAGATAACAATAGGTATTGACAACTGTTAATCTTCTACCAATTCAAAATACCAAAACCCTTTTCATCTTTATCCCTCACTTGAAGCCATTCCTCAAAGAGCCTATCAATTTCACTTTTGAAAGATGCATCATCTCATAACATTAGTTTATCATATTCCTCATTTAACATACATCCATTACTTGACAATTAAGATGAGCTACCACATCGTATTTGAAAACTAAGATCAAGATATTTAATCTCATACAACTTATAAAGATTATATAAAGTTGTCCTCACTTTGATTTTTAACACATTGACTTTCTCTACATCATAACTTTTATCAATCATCCAATTTACATATCTTAGCTTATGTGGAGGATCAAGAACAATTGCAACAAACAATAAGATATTACAAATATCAATATTTGCAAAATATTTTCCAAAATTCTTTAATGTACTAGCAATTATGCAACTGTCATCATCATCAATAAATTGACAATGCCTCTTAAATTACAAACTAAGGCCTAATATTTCTTTCATGTAAATATTACTTGTGACATATAAAATACATGAAACAAGTAAAGTGACCTCATAAAACATCTTTATGAAAGGTAACAAAACTTGAGCCTTTTTTCAATCACTCTTAGTCAGCACCCCCGATTTATTTTTCTTTGATAACTCCTCAACATATTTAGTATCTTGATATTTAAGCAAATAAAATATTTTTTCAAGTTTAATGTTGTTTTCTAACATCAAGTATGTTGAATTCCACCTAATTTCAATATCTAAATATGACAAACCTTTGTATTTAATTTTTTATTAACTCACAGCTTTTTTAAACCTTTATAATCTAAATGGAGATAATCTCACAAAAATGTATAGCATTACGAACTTTATAAATTGACACATCAAGTTTTTTTAGTTTCTCTCTAACAATTAGATTTATCAAATATATACAATATCTCATATGAAGCAAATCACCATTTAAAAGTATCAAATTCTAATTTTCAAATCTTCCATTTAAATAAGAAATGCCAACATTATTAGAACTAGCATTATCTATAATTATGGTCAAAACATTTTCAATACCCTATTTAAGCAAATATTTCTCAACTATCTTACCAATCACTATCCCTACTTGGCTACAAATTGTTTAAAAATTCAAAATTATTTTATGTAATTTCTAATCATTATCATTAAAGTGTGCAGGTAAGCACATATAATTTAAATTTTGATAAATGTTCAACAATAAGTAGTCAGAATGATCCTCAACTTAAATTTCTTAATATGTTATTTTAATATTTTTTTCTCATTCAAATATAATTAGAAATAATCTCTAGCTATAGTAATTTACGAGGGAATATTAATTTAGGTTGTAACACAGAAACAAACAACTTGAAACTTTTATGTTTAACATGCTTAAATGATAGTTCATTTAAAATTAAGTATTTAGCAAATACTTCTCTACTTTTTTTCGCTTAAAGATCCAACTCACTAATTAGTTTGAATTTTTTCCACCAGAACTTTTGAATGTCAATGTTCTTTATTTTTTATTAATCACACTATGTAAAAACCTTTTGCACCTATTCAAATGATTGGACAAGCTACTAGTTCTACTTGCACTTGAGTAACAATATAAATCACAAGAATAATTATATAAAGCAAGCAAGCTATTATCATTAGAAGTTGAAATTTTAAAGTGCTTCCATATCTAAGAAGTATTCTTCTAACTTTTTGTGTTTTCGATGCTGCTATGAAAGAAGAAGTGCATGATTGATCGATTGTTTCCTTTAGGTTGATTTCGAACTTTCTGTTGTTGCACCAACTTTCATATCCTTTTCATATGCAATGCAAATTTGCAATAAAAATTTATAAAATATTTTGTAAAAATCCATACAAATATTTGTATACAAATGTCCATATCATTATTGTATTTATGAAAATAATTTATTTACAAAAATTACTAACTCACGAAGAAAAAAATAACAAAATAAAGAAGAAACTAAGAACACAAAAAATATTTTTTATTTATTAAAAAAATAATTTTTATTAACATAAAGAAGTATTTTTTTTATTTCTTTGATATAAATAGAGCTAATTATAACGATTAGCTAGCTAATAATTTTAATATATTAATTATTTTAATAACAAGGATAAGCTATTTTAGTAATTTTAATAAATCTATATTATAGTTTATCCATAAATTCAAATATTATGGTATAGTTTAAAATTTAATTCCTTTAATTTTACATGAAAATTTATGAAGATGAAATTCACAATGACAAAGGATAGCATAGCAAAATGGCAAAAGAAAGCTAAACTAATAACATTAACTATAATTATAGTGATAATTTGTAAATGTGAACTACATATGCCCATTTGAAATAGTATAAGGTTGTAAGAAATCATATGGTATGTGTTAAACTCTTAAATGAAGATACCCAATGAAGGTATGTAAGCAAAGAATAGTTGTACTAGATGGAAACTAATCCTAACACAAGTCAAAGACATGTAAGCATACATTTCAATAATAAAAATGAAGATATGCTGCTAATAAATTTAAATTTGTTGGGCAACCAATCAACACTCTCCTAGGAGTTTACTTTAAAAATTTCATTAGCAGCTATTTAGACACCTTCTAATTTAGAATCAATTAGAAATGGCTATATTAGTGAGATGTTAGACTTGTCATATGCAATGTAGGTTTGTAACATGAAACGAAAGATTTATAGGATGAAACGAAAGATTTATAAGATGAAACGCATTCAAAATTTTTGAGTTTTTTTCCGAATTCCCAGTCTCCAGTTATTTGTTACAAGTTTCAAATTTTAGTAGCCTTTACTAATAAGCCAAACCCAAAATCAATAACATCCAAAACTCCACAAAAGATGTTCGATAAAATGCTTAAGAGAAACTCAACCATAAATTAACTCATCATTCACTTGTCAAAAAGACTTGTCAAGTTTCTTATAGATGTCATTGCAAGTGCTTAGGTTTGATTCCATCTTGTAGCCATTGCTATTGGTTTTGGTGGTTTTCTTGCAAAATGATCGGGGCTTGACAATGGCAACAGCAATGGGTGAAGCTGAGATTGAGAGAAAATGATTTGTTGAAAAAAATAATGTAAAATAAAAAATAATTTTATTAATATGTAATAAAAATGGGGTACCCAATAAGCTAGAATCGTATTAAGTCCTGTTTAAAATTGAATCTAAAATTTATGACCAAATCTACTCCTAATTAAATAGAAATTTTGATTTTACAAATATCAAATTTTCGTATTTAGATCAGTACCCAAAAAAATGGGATATTTTGAACTACCCTTACGAGAGTTAAAGATAGTTAACTAGATTAACTATATATATGCTTGTAATCAATAGTAACTTGAACATTCTAAAGAGGTGCAATATATATAAGGTTTTTTAAAACTAAAATTCATTTAATTCACTATAGCTTCTTGTTTTTTTTATTGCTTAAAAAAATATTTTATAATTTTGTGTTGGATATGTTGAAAAACACAATCAAACAGTGGTGAATAAATAATAATGAATTTAATTAAAATGCTACAGAATAAAAAAAATGTAAATAAAATTCTTACAGAATAATAGTATAATTGCAGAACTTATGATAGAGGTTTGCAGTATATTGCAATATTCTTAGATAATATTTTTCTTTTTCTCTAATTGCTTGAAAAATAATGGAAACTGCCCACTATAATTTAACTATCAATTCTTTTGAATTAAAGCAATTACAATTCAGAAGTCAGGTAAAGTACAATGTGTTTTTTGTATGTTTAAAAATTCAACTCGTTCTTATTTATACAGACAAAATTTTAACGTTAATATGTAGAATTATAACTTTTTACAACAATTATAACTCTTGATTATAATAGGTATAATCTTTGATTAAAGTTATACTTATTCATAATATATATAACTTTTGATTAAAGGATATGTCTCTTATTTTCCAATAGACACAACCTTGGTTAAAATAAATAAATAAATAAAATAAAAATAATAATAAATCATAAAAAATATAAAAAAAAAATATGGGTTGCCAAATTGAATCCTAAACTCAAGGTCCATCTTTGACAATTAATATATATATTGTTGATTAGATTTTGAACTCCAACAAGACCTTCATTTTGTTGGTCATTCAAGTCCAACTTTTTTGTAATTATTTATAAAGTGATTAAAGATATATTATATTTTTTATGTGAGACTTGCATTTTTTTTAATTAAATACTCAACATTCCAATAAGATATTCCTAACTTATAAATTAAATTCATTGTGTCCAAAAAAATTACTTAATTAAATTATTGAAGTAAAATAATAAAAAACATACTTAAAATTTAATTTTGAATCTTTAATCTTAAATCTATAAAGGTATAGTTATAAAAATTTCAAATCTAATATTTAGAAATTAAGGATCTGATACTAAAAAAAATACTCTTTTAAATATTAATTTGAAAACCATGATCTAATTCATACAGAAAACTCCAATTAATTGAATAGTTTATATTATTTATTTTAATCTAACCCATTATAATATAGAAATAAGGCTCGGTTTCTATATATAATTAAACTCATACTTAATTGGTACATTAAGCTCATCGTAATTTCATCGTATCAATTAAATTTTGGATTATAAGATTTAATGCACAATTATTAACATACATGTCCACTTATTTGATTAAGATTCAACATTTTCTTGTATACTTCTGTTGCTCTAGGATTGTTGTATTTGAAGTGCAACCTAAAAACAATTAACGAACAGTGTATTTTGGAGTTATATTGTCTTTGACCTTGCTGCAGGAAGAGATTTTTCTAAAAGGTCCAAACTAATTTTTCAAGACAATACTTGCATGCCTGACTTTTAGATATTCTTTTATTTCGGTTCTATAATATCCAACAGGTTTAAGTCTCTCATTCTTCAGTAATTCCTTTCAAAATTTAAATTGAGTTCTTCTTTATATGTATTTCACATTAGATGTTTTTTCAGTTTTGGTTTTGATAAGAACGTTAGCTGTTAATACATTCGTAAGCATGGAAAGTCCTAATAAATATAAAAATGAAGTAGTAGTTGAGTATTTAGATACATAGCATAAGACTAATAAACACAATTAGTAGCATCATGCACCAAATGCTACATTTGCTACAATCCTGAGTTTGTTCACACGTACACGATCTTAGAACAAGAAATTAATTTTATTGTTGATTAGTAACATAGAGTAGCTTGTATTACGGACGGCCATCACTTGCATATATACGTAGGGTTCGTAATTAGCTAATAGCTATAGCATCACAATCCGCTGTAAATCCATATATATTTAGGAAATAAACAGTTAATATTGATTAAGACTTAATTATCAGCCTTCCATTGCTTTACGATGCAAGCAAGTGAGTTATACGAAGAGCCACCTTCCTCCAATGCCCTGTACTCACTGCCTTTGAGCTCCTTAACCCTACTCCTCATAATATTTCCTTCTTCACTCTCCATCACCAACCTCACTACCCTTTTTATCTCTTCTCTTCCGATCACTTTTTTTCCAGGTTCTAATACCGGCTTCACCGCAACCCCTATATCTTCCGTTAGCATCGGAACATTCATTCTTTGTTCTGCATACAGCGGCCACGCAATCGCTGGAACGCCATAAAATATGCTCTCGAGCGTTGAATTCCAACCACAATGAGATAAAAACCCACCCGTCGATGGATGGCGGAGAACTGCCGATTGTGGCGCCCACGATTGTACTACCATCCCCTTTCTCTAGTTCTGTCTAGAAAACCTTCTGGTAAATACGCTTTTGGATCGTTAACCTCACTTCCCACGTTAAAATATGCAGCCGAGGCACTAGCATCACTGGGCATGCGTACTACCCAGATAAACCTTTGATGACTCTGTTCTAGACCCCAAGCCATCTCAGTGAGTTGTTCGACAGTCAAAGTGCCACCACTACCTAGCACTATGAAGAGAACTGAATCAGACGGCTGCTTCTCCAGCCAAGCAATACATTCTTCATCTGATGCACTCAACGGTTCGTTTTGCTTGATCAATGGACCTATTACGTAAGTTGGTGGGGTTGGAATTTGTAGGAAGAAAATGTCTTCTCTTATAGATTTAAGAGGGGTAGGTTCAAGATCCTCCCAAGAGTTAAGAAAGACTCCAGCTGCAAGACGAAGTCGACTCATGTGAAGTAAAAACCATTTATATTCATCAATCTCCCTGTTCCGGACCTGATCCAGCAAGTCTTCGGGACGTACAGGCCAGCAACCAGGGATCTTAATCGGTTCAGGAAGATCAACATACTCTCCTTCTACCTCGCGGTCTGGAGTTGGAAGATACAAAGCGAACGTAAAGAAAGAAATGGATGGAGTAAAAAAAGACTACGTTTGAATGGAAAGTTCACTGCATACTTGGAAAGCTTGAGTGGAAAACAAATCAATAACTAGAGCTTTTGGTCTGACTATCTCCACAAGAACTGACTTCAAAGACTTAAGACTCTCCTCTACAATGACACAAAGGCGAGTTAGGACGGGCATGTCATCGCTGGTGACAGCTGAGACGTCAACCGGCGGAAGGTCAACAACATCAAGACCCTGAGGGACTGTGGGCGAACGGAGGAGATTGTCTACGACTGCCGACGCCTCGGTGGTGTTGATGTTTAAGAAGCTGACCCGTATGCCATGGTTTTTCACAAGACGCTTAGAAAACTCGAATAAAGGAATGACATGGCCTAGTCTTGGGCTTGGCAAGACAGCAACGTGAGGCTGAGACATCTCGGCTACTATCAGGACTTCTCAAATCAAGAAGTTTTAAGAGTAACTGGTTGATAAATCTTTCAAATATAATGTGATCGCTGAAATTGTTGTTACAACAGAAATGGAATATTTATCGTTTGACATTGCTATCCGTTTATTTATAGGACGATGGAAGGCATTTGTATTTTATTTTTAAAATTGTTAAAACCGATGCTACAGAATATTTTTTCAATTAGACTTTTTATAGGCGCTAAAATAATTGTCATTACCTAGCCATATGAAATAATTATATGTGCAAACGTTGAGTAAACTACAGCCCAGGGCCAAAGTTTTCCCCCATTCCAGCGAAATTTTTAGAGATACACGTGTCGAATGCAATAATAATTATTATTATCTTAAAGAATAAAAGTCTCAGATTGTTTGCGTGTTTTGCTTGTATTGGTTTACTAGTTGTCTCTATAAAATGAGCATCGGCATCCCATTCGCCTTCCATCATTTGTCAGGGGAGGAGGATATTGGGTCAAGTGGACCAATATATTGTTTTATAATGATGGAGATTGGAGAGAACCTATTCCTTGCCGGTTGCCACTACACCTTCTATGTTTTTGTAAATTTTCTCACTTGAAGAATAACAATATGCCTATATAGTCCCATGGCTTAGGATTATTTTACATTTTCCAAATAGAAATGTTTAAAAATAAAACTACTTTTACTTAAAGAAAAAATGGTAGTTTTATATAAAAATAAAAAAAAATAGTTTTTTTAACTATTAGACTTTATAAAAAAAAAATTTTATTAAAGTACTAATAAAAATTGATTTTCATTGATCTAGCAAATCTTCATAATTTACAAGATCAATGTTATTAATATTTTCTTGATACTTGTTTTATATTTATTTGATTATTTATTTTATATATATATATATTCTTTTATTTTAACATAAACAATTAAATAAACACAATAGAAGTATCAAAAAAAAATCAAGAAAATTGATCTTACAAATCATTAAGATCTGCATAATCAATAAAAGATCAATTCTCATTAATATGTTAATAAGCTTCATTAATTAAATAAACTTACAATAATATTGGAAATCAAAACTATGCTTACATAAATTATTCATATTTTATTTTTATTAAAATTTTTAAAATTTTCTTATCTTTTTAGGATGATTAATCTTTTTTTAAACTTTTGAATAGAAATAATGTTGTAATAATATGTTTATTGCAACGTTTTTTAATATATAACTGAAATTTTAATCTATCTATCTATCTACTATGTTATAAGAAATTATAATAAAAATTGTTAAAATTTATTTATATACAATTAAAATTTTTAAAAATAACTATATATTATAAAAAAAATTGGAGATTCAATGATATTTTTTTAACATAAGAAGACTGTGTATCAAGTGCTAAAAGTAACAAACTTAATCTATATTTTTCCTCAAAAAATTAGTGGCACTAGTCAGTTGTCATTTTTTTGCTATAATATTTTTGCCATAAATTAAAGCATATTCAATGATTTTCCTATAATGAACACATTTAGCAATACACAATAAGTTCGTACTTAAACGCAAGTATGTATAAATCTTCAATTTATTTAGAATATATTTGATTATTACTAATTTTCACATAAGTTTAAAAGTAAAATTGAAAAATATGTTTGATAACAATAATTTTTAATAAAATTCACTTATTTTTAATTTATATTTAAATTTATTTTGTAATAATTATAAAGTTACAAAAGTTGTATGATCGCATTATCTCTATTCAAACATACAATTACTCGTTTAGGTAAAACATAGTTTTCAATATGTGTTTACTTATGTGTAAATTTCAATGCAATTCCGTCTAAATACGTATAGTTTTAGTACAAAATAAACAACCATGGGAAATGCTTTCAACTATAACTATATTTTAATAGAAAATATTAACTTATAACTGTATTATTATCGTATGGTTATTGCATTATTCATCTTGAAAAAAGCTTCATTTTAAAAAAATTTTAAATAAGATATATGTACCAAATAATTTATACGCTCGGCCATTAAAATAATATCACTTATAAATTCTGTTTAAAAAGAAATTAATTATAATTTCTCTTAATTCTTTTAATAAATTATTTTTTTACACGGTACAATTTTATTATATATCCTAAAAGGGTATCCTAAAGGAATGAGTGACTGACTTGTGTATAACCGACCATCGCAATGATGACTGAGTATAGGAGTTTTTTCGTCATCCAAAAAAAAATAATTATTTTATTACATATATATTTAATTTGGAATGATATAGAAAATTGAATTTATATGCCATGCATTTAGTAAACCGTCCGGTTTGAAATTGTCGTACGGATGATTGTTTCTAGTGACAAATTTTAAATCGTCGTGCGATGACATGGACAGCATTGATTCGGTGAAAAAGCTTCATCATATTGATGGATCACTGGATTCAGTTCCTTTCCAGTAATTTTTGGATTTTAAAACTTGGGCTACATGCAGACTGGATTTGATATGATCTTCGACAGAAACCGAAAGCAAAGCCCAGCCCATTTGAAAATTCCAGATATTGAACTGGTAAGGTTTAGTCAGGTGAGGTGTTATAGCCGTTTGGTTTCCACCCACCATCGTTGTTACCTTTTAGTTCGCTCTGGTGAGAAAAGACTTTGGATTCTTTTTTGTTAACGGTAAGGAACTTCTTCACAAAGCAACAATAAACACCACTCATTTTCGGTACCAACCGAATGCGACCTCGAGCCCACGGTTTCACTTGCTCCAACTGCCGCCATCTCTTACGGTAACTTGAATTACCATATTTAGCCTTGAGATATCCATCATAAAATATATTCTCTCCCTCTTTATCTTTTACTGATTAGCATGGCGACCGTCATTATAATGATGAGATAACTATAATAATGAAAATAATGATATCCAATATTTCTTATCATGAATCATCGTAAGAGTAATAAAAAAAATAAAAAAAGCACAGACTTTGTCTTATTATCAATTTACACAATTTTAGCACTTCTATATTGACAAAAATTGTAATAATTCAGGAATTTTTTTACCAACGCATTTTTTTCTATATTTAAATAAATATAAATAACTAAATTAAAAATTACGATTCTTTTTTTAATTTTAAAAATATTTTAGTTTTTGAACAATTTTTTTGACTGTAATTACCCAAGGAAAAAATAGATGATTTTAGATATATTTTAAATTTTTAATTATTTTTTTGACTTTAATTAAAAAGATAAATTAAGAAAAGTGTTTTTAAATATATTAATTTAATGTTATATTAAATATAACGATATTAAATTCGTTATCGGTATTGCGTCCCAACCTTTTTTTCATAATAATCTATGATCGGAGGAGGACCGCCACTGGTAGGTTTCTACTAATAACAGTTTACGAACTTTTTAGTGGACAATTAAAATCGTCAGAGGAAAGACGCAGCACGATCACCCAAAACGCGGTCGCTCCTGTTATTTTGAGGCCAAGCAAAGGCGAATTCGGTATTTTAAGAACACACGGCCTCCCTGACAAGCAAAACGGTGAAAGGACACCGACACGTGGACATAAACACCGGCTGCAACCGGTTACCTTAGCCATAACAGGTTTCTGTTTTTTAAACCTTCAAAAACCTGTCCGTTGTTTCGTCATTGTCCGCCTCTGCTCTCTCCACGCTTCACATGAAAACCTCCTCTGCTCCCGTCTTCTCTGCTTTCAAAACCCTAAACTACCGCAATTCTTGGACAAATCTACCTCGAATATACTCCATAGCCACTAGTTCTCTCGAAAATTCCATATGCTAGTACCTATAGTTGCAATTTGCCGTTTCCAAGTCTAAGTGTGTATGCTTTTATCTAAATTCAAACTGTAGTCAGCTCGCATTTGCCAGAGTTACATTGTTTTTACAAATTTTTATGGCTACTAAAGTTCAATCACTGGCCAAGCCGGTGTCTGAACAGCGGGCCATTCTTGGACCTACTGGGAACAGAGTTAGGGCTTCCGAGGAACCGACACGGAAGATTGAAGTTCCAAAGAATCCACAGAGGCCGATAAAACCAGCTCCCAAAATTCCGGAACCAGATATTAGGAACAATCGCTTGATGGACAGCTCGTGTTCCTTGGATTCGTATTCTTCGAATCCTTCTCCTGCCAAAAAAATGGAGATTTCTAGAAGGACTGTAACGGTGAAGCGTAGCAATGTGAAGAATACGAAAATTGTTCTCAGTTCTAGTTGCGAAATTCCAGAAACTTCGCCCATTTATTCGGGGCCGATTAAGAGGTGTGATTGGATCACACCCAAATCCGGTAAGTGAATTTTACCTTTCTCTTGTGTAAAATTTGCCGAAAATAAATTTGAAGTCTATGAAGGTGTTATCAAATTCAAGGCTTTCAATACAATTTGAATTACATACAAGGAATGCATAAAAATGCATCTATATAAAGTATTACAGTGACACGCTTTTTCTTCCCAGAAATGCAAGTTGGTTTCACATTTCCTAGGTAAGACAAGCAAAATAATGTTTTCTTCCGTTGACAGTTAAGAGGCTGAGTTTATTGCATTGAATTTAGGTGTTTGTCTGATTTCAGTTATATTGGTTGTACCTGTATTTTTATTGTGCATGCTAACATTTTGGTTCGTCTTTAAGTTTATTAAATATGGAAACTTAAACTATGGCTTGAAGGGTAATCCCGAATCATGCCATGTGCATGTGGTCTGTACGAGCTACACTTGGATGTGCCAATTAAGACTTTCAGATGTTCTTAGATTTGCTAAGAGAACTTTTTTGTCTTGGCAATGATAATCCTTAATTTATCCTAAGAAGATGGAAAAAATTCCAGTGATGGATTCTAAGCATCACCTGATTATATGAGCATAATGATAATTTAATGGATTGATGTTAGGCCCAGACGCAAGGATGGCAGCTGTCATGCTACCTGTATAGTTAAGTGAAGCTCAATAATATAGATTTCAGTGCTAAACATCACTCATTCAAGTTTTAAGTTGCTGGTTTATGCATAACCCATCCAAATAATTGATAATTCATGGTCATTTAGATTGAGGTAGTTCAAGTTTCATTGCGTGTAACTGTCAAGGCCAGATTTGTCAATAACATAACTTTAGGTTGACACAGCAGGTTGCACTGAGATGTTTACGGGGTTTTATAATGTTGATATTTCTTCCGCTATGAATAATCATTGGATTTTAACAAAACTGAGTGACCACTAATTTGACTTATTATTAAATTATCCAAATTGCCTTTAACATACTAGTTGTTTAGATATTGAGGAGGTAATTCATGCATGGCTCATTTATTAGCTTGTGTTATTTGAAAAACGAATTGGTATTCACTGTAGCTTTTCTCTCTGGTACTTAACAGATCCACTTTATATTGCTTTCCATGATGAAGAATGGGGATTTCCGGTTTCTGATGATAGGAAGCTGTTTGAGCTGCTTGTCTTTTCACAAGCACTAGCAGAACTCAGCTGGCCAGCAATTCTTAACAAGAGAGACATATTAAGGTTTGTTAGTCTCTAATTTCTTTATTAACTAGCAGCTCTTCTTAAAGCATTTGCATCCTCTCCCCACTCATTTTATGAATTTTTATTGCTGGATTCCTTTGGCAGGAAGCTTTTTGACAATTTTGACATGGCATCCATTGCGAAATTTTCCGAGAAGAAATTGCTGTCATTGAAAGTAAACGGGAGCTTATTGTTATCTGAGCCAAAGCTTCGTGCAGTTGTGGAGAATGCCAAACAGACACTCAAGGTAATTATTTAGGTCATGGCATCAATTCCTGCAAGCTCCCATGTGTAAATTCACAATCCTGGCAAGCTAGGCAACTTATACTGTTATGGTGAGGCATTCAAATAGTTGCATCTCATGCATTTCCTTCAGATGTATGATTCAAGGTTTGGGTTTTCCCTAACACTGGAAATAAACAGATATGATTTTGAATACTCAGGATTTTAGCACATAAATAGATTGTATTTATTAGCTGAGATTACTAATTTATCATATATTGAAGTTTCAGTTTGTCATAGGGAGAGCAGAAATGTGGTCATTGTTTTATTTTGGTTGTACAAAAACAACTTTAAAAACAAATAACAAGAAAATGCAGTAGTTATTGCTATTAGGTTGGGCATCTAGATTTTATTCGCCAGAAGTCGGAATTTTGTGTTCAACTTGGTTTGCTTTCCTTGTACAGATTCAGCAGCAGTTTGGTTCTTTTAGCAACTATTGCTGGAACTTTGTCAAGCATGTTCCAGTCAGAAATGGATTTCGTTATGCACGTCAAGTACCTGTCAAGACGCCTAAATCAGAACTCATCAGCAAGGATCTAATGCAGAGAGGCTTCCGATGTGTGGGCCCTACGGTTGTTTATTCATTCATGCAAGTGTCTGGGATAGTTAATGATCATCTCTCAACATGCTTCAGATACCAAGGATGCAATGAAAATGGAAAAAATGATTTCAAAGCCAAGATTGAGGAGACAAAGGAACTTAACGAAAGCTTTGGGAAACACATGCTTATCTCATGACTGAATTGCTAGATCCCCATATTTTTTTCCTGACTAATACAGACATCTGATTGTTGAGAATATTATAGCTAGAAACATGAAGAGCAGAGTTTCTCATGTATTGGGTTAGTATTTAGTTTACCACTTTGGATGTTCTTATGGCATGTTCAATAACTTGGTATTGTTTTCCCAACAAGACATTGAAATCTTCCTGCAATGGAGAATTCTTTTATGATGTTTCATTGTACATTTTTTAATGAAAGCGTAACTTTGTTTGCTTCGCACATCTTGTTCATCTTACAAGGGTTTTGATAGAGATTGTTGTTAGGTGATGCAGCCAATTTGCCATTCTCTACGCTACACCATCTTGTAATAAAATTTCATTTTTGTATAAAATCCTTTCTGGTTGCAGTTTTTATTTTCTGTGCTTATTTTTGTATCTAGCTGTCGTTAAGAATGTTTACCAGTGCCAGGCCATCTGTGGCTTATTGCTAAATGAATTTAGGATTAATGTACAGTCCAGCTGTGGTGCATTACCATAAAGCACGCCCTATTAGTAGACCCAGAAAAGCTACATACCTCAGGTGACAACAAAACAGTAAGAAGCCTCCAGTTAAGGGATACGGATGGGACACGAACCCCAACCCGGTAGCCTTTGCTTGTACGAATTATATAATTTAAAACCCCAATAATTCAATTTTGTTTAATCCACATTCCTTGTCATAGGATTTGATATGTCTGCGAGTGAACATGAATTTGTCCGACGATGCCATTTAAACAACGGTCACTTTTTCATGAGCCAAACAAATCAATCTGATTGGAGGGTATGAGTCGTCCAAGTTCAATTATTAACTTGTAAAACACAGATCGAACAATACTTCATTAAATAATATGTGATGGGGATGCACACCAACCGATGGTCGCTGGGAAGTTTTAATTTATGAAACTCAGAACTGCGGTGACATAATGATTTTTTTTTTCCCAACAAGAGACAGCCACTAATAATGCAAAACATTAGAAAAAATGGTTATGATTGGTAAGATTTAACCAAATTCTACAAAGAAAACAAATAATAACATTCACACGTATCTAGATGTAATGATTTAAGCAACATCTGAATTCTCAAACAAGCCATAAGGGAATCTGAGCGCCAAACGAAAAGAAGAAGAAATTAAATAACCTTCAATAATATTAAAGATGAAATTTAAATCCTCCTAAAAACCAAACTCTATTCAAGATATGAGAAGCGACTAGGTTGAAGTTGAAGTAGCAGAAATACTCTTCGGCTCCCAAATGCATAAGCAGGAAAAAACATCCAAAGAACCACAATTCTTCTGATCTTATGCTCCTCCATGATGCCATTTGCTATGGCCTCACTCCACTTAATTCTGAGTCTTCCCAATTCCAAGTGAGAGGTCTAGATCCTCCATTCCTACATCATGAATCTTCTCCCCTTCCCATGGCTTCACGGGTGCACTCTCAAACTGAAACTCTGGACCTCGTCCGTTCTCTTTGAGACCATCATTGGCAAAACTTTTTTGAGCCACACCCACAGGTCTTACAAGATTAAAAGTTGGAGAGGTTGGCATACCAGAAGCAGATGGTGCAAATTTTTGAAAGCTTATCCATTGACCAGAATCAACAGTGGATGTATCAGATTCATCACATTCATGTATAGTAGCTGCTGGAGCATACAGCTGACGGTGAATGGGACTGGCTGGTGCAGAAATAGCATAGAAAGGGTAGTTGAAGGCAGACATGGATTCTTTGGCAATGGACTCCCAATTGGGAATTGGTTTACTTTTTGTAGGGGATGACAGTGGTGGAGTAACAGGGGCACTATTTGAGATCCGGAGAGGAGGAAGTGATGAAGGGATTGCACTTCGGAGGAATGGAAGGAGGCTAGATGAATTATTGGCATCGCCACGAGTTGGGCTAGTCGGATATGAAGGAACCGGGCTTGGAAAGGATGAAGATAATGGACTTGGATTTTGTGAAGAGTAAGGAGTGATCCTGGTTGAAGTGCTTGCTATATCAATTGGGGGCGGCTTCATTCCCTGGATAAATAATTAGTCATGAAATGGTGGTAATATGTCAGATTCGGCGAATGATTAATTCATGAATGACTCAAGTATCGAGATAAAGCTGAATTATACTCCAACCACTCAATGAATCAGATTAATTCACAAAGCTACTGTAATTGCATTCTAAGTTCAGAGTATTCCTTCTAAAAGAAAGATTACGAGTTCACAAATTGCTCGGTGAAGTCTAAGAATCCTGTCGAACCACACAACTTCAAATCACACAAAATGAAACTAACAAGAAGTCAGCAAGATGCAACAGCATTAGAGCTAAACAAAGATAGCTAGATTCGCCTTTTCCAAAATTTCCCATAAATCACAAATCCGAGAAATAAAAAGGAAAAAACTAAAGGGTCTCCTAAATAAATTATTCCTCTTTACTATTTCATTAATTTCACGGACTAGAACCCAGAAATCTAGTCAGAATTATCGTATAAAAAGGGCAAACCCAGCAAGAATTGACAGCAGACTCGACAGATCCAACCCATAAATAACCAGCGAATTAATTAAAAAGAGAGAAAAGGGCAGTTTACTTTGCGATAAGTGGTGCCGTCTTCTTCAACAACCCATCCGGCCTCCGCACAAAGGGCCTTCAAGACTTCATTATTGTCACAGTGTTTGGGCAAATTGTAATTTCCCTGAGCCCTTAACCCTGTGTATATCTTTGCTGCTATAGCTCTTCTCCTCCTCTCTCTCCTCCTGTTGTTCTCTCTCTCCCTCCACGTCGGCTTCCTCCGAGCCGCCGACGTCGATGTTGCTCCATCTGACGTCATTTTCCGGCAAACCTACTTCTCTGTGTCTGCCTCTGCCTCTCACAACTTAAAAAATACTTTCTTATAGTGGCTAACGTCGCAGAGGATTTAAACCCCTAAGAGAGAAGAACAGATATGTAAAATGCTCGCGAGGAATACCCTTTCCTTTCGCTGGAAGTGTAGGAGAATCCTTACGAGGAACCAGGAAAGATGCAGCCAGTTAATGTTGGAAGAGCTAAGGTGCGCACAGGTACAGGATAAATTATAAGAAAGGTTTATGATGAGCTGTGCTTGAAGATTACGGCTGTGATCAATCCACGAGGAGGTAACACTGTTAACTGTATTTATGTTGCACAGAGTGTGATGTACTTGGTCACGAGTCAGGACCTATGAAAGTCGTGACTTCGGGGTCCACGTTGTCCAACTAGTCCCATCAATCATGATTAATGGTTAAAAGACATCCAAACCCATGTGTTGGGCACGCAACAAAAACAACTTCAGCCCGATCTTTAGAATTGTTACACTGTAGAAGGGGCAATAAGAATACTGCACTTGTTATGGATTCCAAAGTGTAAAAACAATGTGCCTATGCATTCAATGTATAAGGACGATTATGCCCATATCATTGAAGATATCGCGAGGACCATTGTGCCAATATTAGTTATTAACAGAAAATAGGCACGAGGGATTTATGATTTTAGCAACTTTAAAATCCGATGGAAGCACTCTCCGTTCACGAGATCGATCAATTTGAGAACCTATGAAACCAATAACAAAGGATCAATAATCTAAAACCATGTCTAATAAGCCAAACATTTACAATACCTTCTGTCTTTAGTAAAGCAATTATAACTCTGCACAATAACTTCGAAGCAATTTTAACACAGTACAATAGCTTCTTATATTAGTCCAACAATTCATTACATAAACTTAATGACATATTAAATGGTAAAATTGCGTAACTTACTACATTGATTAAAATGTTTTTACATCAAAAATAATAATATGTGATAATAATATTTAAATTTAATTTTTTTTTTTATGAAATACTTTAATATATATTTATAAAATTCAATTATTTTATTTAATAGGTATGTGTTAATTATAATTTTTTTGTAATCATAATATACACTACAATTTATTTTTTTAAATAACAGGAGAACATTTTAATTAGATCATTTGTAATATATTATTAAATTAAATTATATTTTTTTAAACATAATTTAAAATATGCGAATTAAAAAATTTGTAATATGTTATTAAATTAAATTATATTTTTTAAACAAAATCTATAATATGTGAATTAAATTAAAATTTTAATTCAAACATATTGGAACCGCAAATGGTCGACCTTAATCTCATCCATTGAACCACACTCTTTTCCGCTCAGCACCAGACTCTGTTGAAGAAACCAAATCTTTATTTAATGAGCCCATAAGTGTTAAAATATCCGTAGCAGCTAACAGAGCTTCATGCGCCTTGAATAACAAGGTTTCAATTCCTGCTACAAACACATAAACCAAAGTAAAACTAATCTCTGTTTTTTTTTTTTCTTTGGTTGATATTGGAATTGACGGGAAGACGTAAATTAATGGATGATTACCTGGTGACGTTGATCAGCAGTTCTTTCTCTTTCGTTGAGAATTTGAGGTTTTTTATGTTTTTGTTTCGAATTTTTTGTACAAACTTCAATTTCTTCATCGCCGTACTTGCTTTCGAAGAAACGGGAGTAATACGCAGAGGGGGAAATCCTGTACGGGAATAGGATCGGCCAAGTACACGAACCGGGTCCATGAAAACACATTCGAGTTTCAGTATCTGTAAATTTACCAACCTAGGTTCCGTAATTGGATTCACAGCACTAAAATGGGCTTGAAGTTGGGCTTGTTGGACCATGATTGACCTGGTCGTTAAATGTTATCTCGGGCTCAAAGTCGAGTGCTGATATACCCCTATGTTTCTTATAAACGGAGGGGACCAGTGACTTAAAGGTTAGAATAGATGTAACAATTTCTATTTAAAAAAAAAAAAGTCGCGATTAAAATTTTTGCTTTAAATTTGGGCTATTTCTAATTTCACCGTGTCCAAATATTCTTTTTTGAAATAATAATATTTTATGATCAGTAAAATATTCTAAATTAAATATGAGTTATTTTATTAGGTATAAAAATTAAATTTTATTTTTATTTTATGATAAATTAAATAAAAATAAGTAGTATAGTTTATATAGTGATTTAAGATTTATTATGTCTAATAGAATTACAACCCGTAAGGTTAATATAAAAAAGTACTATTTTATTATATTATTAGTATAATAAAAATTCTATTTTTTATATTCAGTCTTAGAAGATTTATAGCCAAACTCTTAAAATTCTTAATAAAAATATAAATTGGAGTATGCTTTCGCAAACTTTAGTTTTATTCTTGATGATATGATAAGGGATTCGTGCTCCAATAAACGATATTATAGCCTGCTTATATAAAATCATTGAGAAATTCACTTTTCTCAAATTATATATATA
>JAWDEX010000003.1:3560508-3616022 GCA_035221805.1 Trichilia hirta | reverse complement strand
ATAAAATAAAAATATTTTAAATTTAATTTTTAAAAAATTAAATTATAAATTTTTTTAGTATAAAGTATTATATGATAGAAAATTAATTTATAATTTTATATTTGTATTTACTAAATTTCTTTTGAAGATAATTATGAATATAAAATTATAAATTAACTTTTATATAATATAAAATATTATATTCATTTAATAATTTAAATAAAATTTTTAAATTATTTTTATTTAATTTTTGAAAATAAAAATAATTTTTTTTAAAAATTTAAATTATAAAATAAAAATAAATTCATATTTTTTATAAATATGAAAAAAAATATTTTATATTTAATTTTTAAAAACTAATATATATTTTTATTATAAAAAATTATAAATTAAAATATTAAAATTATAATTAAATTTAAATATTTTTAATAAAAAATATATATTTTTTTTAATTTAGGAATTTATAAGATAAAAATTAGAAATTTACATAATAAAAACGGAGGACTTATATGATAAAAAATTGTATTCTATTTTTTAGTGCAAGGGTATCTGTTATTTTTAAAAATTATAAAGAGGATTTTATTTTAAAGTATTGACATAATTTTTTTTTATTTTAAAAAACTGTAGGGGGAAATTTGTCATTCCCCATTGTTTATCTAGTGAACATAATAGTTAAATTACTCCATCATCCTTTATAATCACTGGGGATCCAATTATAATAATGATAAATTTTTCTCTAAATTTTAATGAGCCTAAATTTTTGGTAATGTCAATAAATTTGTAAAATATTAAAAGTATATATAATATTTAAATATCAACTTGATCAATATTACAATTTTTCATATCTCTGGCTCTAGCTTGCCAATGACATTAGTAATTAGTGTTTCTGTCAGCATTTAGAGCCAATGACATTAGTAATTAGTGTTTCTGTCATCATTTTTCTTTGCAATTACATGTACTGAAAGAAAAATTTTAGGTTACTAATTTTATTAAATTTTTCATGTTCTTCAAGGGAACACAATATATAAATTGAAAGAGTAAGAATTTTGCAACACAAAACACAATTGACTTGGACACTCCCAATTCTTTTAAGTATAGATTTGTATGAATTCTAATGCATACATGAATTTAATTCACCAATAGCAGGCGATACGGAAGTATTTCATTTTGGTCCTTAACGTTTTAGAAAATGAATAAATATATCACTTAATTTGATTATATTTTAAAAACCTCCTCAATATTTTAGAGTTAATCTCAATCAGGTAGTTCTTATTTATAATCAACATTAATTTAATCCTTTATCCTAATTCTATTACCCTCCTTGTAACAATTCTGTTAAGTAAGATAGCAAAATACATTTTTACCTTTTAAAGAGAAAATGACATATTTATGAATCAAAGAAGTTTTCTAATTTTTTTTTTTTTTCATTACAGCTAAATGAACTGTTAAAGTTTAGGATGAAGAATAGGTGGTTTATTAAAACTATGGCGATGGGTCAGGTCATTTGATTTAGTGGGTTTTGCAACCGCTCCATCCGGTTATGAGATCTAGTGTTCCTGTTTTTTTAAGCAATGATCGTGAAATTAAAGGCTGATATTAGCGAAGTTTGAATTGTTCTTAGACAAAACGAAGGCATAGGCAAACACCTTACTAGTTACTATGACATATCTTCTTCCATTACTCCAAAATCTGCATGAATTAAACTGTCTTTCCTACCAATTAAAGCATTCTCCTTACGAATCAGTAGCTTGAAAATCCGAAGGCTCTTAACAAGTGAATGAATCTTCTCTAATGATGAACACATCGACTTGAAAAGATATCAAATTTGGAGAACAAAAAGTCAAAAAGCTATAAATATAAAATATAATTTGAATTATCCGTAATTTATCGAGGGAGTTTCTTCATTCCTTATATGAGTAAATCCTATAAAAATTTAAATTAAGTTATTTTTTACATATATTTTCACACTAGCCGTTATTTTATTTTATTTTTGCAAAGAACGTTAACTGTTAATATAACAATAATTATATTGTTGATACATTCATAAGCATGGAAAGTCTTCTTAAACAAAAGGATGAAATAGTAGTTGAGAATTTAGATTCGTAGCATAAGAGTAATAAACACAAGTAGCATCATTCATCAAATGCTACATCAGCTACAACCGAGAGTTTGTTCACAAGTGCACTATCTTAGGACAAGAAATTAATTTCATAGCGTTGCTTGTATTACGGGCGGCCATCACATGCATTCGTAGAATCAGTAATTAGCTGATGGCTATACACACCGCAGCGTCTCAATTCGTAAATCCATAGTAAGGAAATAAACAGTGATATTTAAGATTTAATAATCAGCCTTTCGTTGTTTGGCAACACAAGCAAGTGAATTATACGAAGAGCCACCTTCCTCTGCACGCACCGTCTTTGATCTCCTTGACCCTACTCCTTCTAACATTTCCTTCTCCACTCTCAATTACCAACCTTACTACCCTCTCAATCTCTTCCCTTCCGATCACTGTTTTTCCAGGTTCCATTGCCGGCTACACCGCAACCTCTATATCTTCTTAGAAACACTGTAATATAAAGCTGCTTCTACCCATTTGGTAAAGTAGCAAGAATAAATCGATGACCATTAGATTCTTTTGGACGAATTAGACCAATTACATTCATAAGTTGCTGGTTTATGCATGGCCCATCCAAATAATTGATTATTCATGGTCATTTAGATTGATGTAGTTCAAGTTTCGTTTTGAATGTGGCAAAACTATCATGGCCAGATTTTTCAATAACATAACATAACTTAGGAAGATGCGACATTGTTGCATCAAGACATTTACAGGGAGGATAATCTTTTTTGTTTAAAAAGTTGATACTTCTTCAGCCATGAATAACCATTGGATTTTAATGGAACTCACTGCTCAGTAATTTGACTTATTATTCTAGTATTTAAATTATCCAAATTGTCGTTGTCTTTGACATACAAGTCATTTAGATATTGAGGAGGTAATTCATGCATGGCTTGTTTATTAGCTTGTGTTATGTGAAAACCAAATTAGTACTCACTGTAGCTTATCTCTCTGAAACTTAACAGATCCCCTTTATATTTCATTCCGTGATGAAGAATGGGGAGTTCCAGTTTCTGATGATAGGATGCTGTTTGAGCTACTTGTCTTTTCAAAAGCATTAGCAGAACTCAGCTGGCCAGCTATTCTTAACAAGAGAGATATATTCAGGTTTATTAGTCTCTAATTTCTTTATTTACTAGCAGCTCTTTTAAAAGCGTTTGCATCCTCTCTCCACTCATTTTATGAATTTTTATTGCTGGATCCCTCCGGCAGGAAGCTTTTTGACAATTTTGAAGTATCATCCATTGCACAGTTTTCTGGGAAGAAGTTGCTGTCATTGAAAGTAAACGGGAGCCTATTGTTATCTGAGGCAAAGCTTCGTGTAGTTGTGGAGAATGCCAAACAGATGCTTAAGGTAATTAATTAGGTCAAGGCATCAATTCCTGCAAGCTCCCATGTATGAATGCACAATCCTGGCAAGCTAAGCAACTTATGATGTTATGGTGAGGCATTCAAATAGTTGCATCTCATGAATTTCCCTATCTCTGGAATTTAACGGATTTGATTTTGAGCACCCAACATTTGAGCACATACGTAGACCGTTTTTATTAGCTGAGATTCCTAATTTATCATTGAATGAGGTTTCAATTTCTCATAGGGAGAGAAGAAATGTGTTCACTGTTCTATTTTGGTTGTACAAAACGACTTTGAAAACAAATAACAAAAAATTCACTAGTTATTGTTATTAGGTTGGGCGCTTAGATTTTATTGACCAGTTGGAACTTTTTGCTCAACTTGGTTTGCTTTCCTTTTGCAGATACAGCAGTAATTCGGTTCTTCTAGCAACTATTGCTGGAACTTTGTCAACCATTTTCCAGTGAGAAATGGATTTCGTTATGCATGTCAAGTAACTGTCAAGATGCCAAAAGCAGAACTCATCAGCAAGAATAATATGCGGAGAGGCTTCGTTGTGTGGGTCCCATGGTTGTTTATTCATTCATGCAAGCGTCTGGTGCAGTTAATGATCATCTCTTAACATGCTTCAGATGCCAAGAGTGCAATGCAAATGCCAAAAAGGATTTCAAACCCAAGATAGAGGAGACAAAGGAACTAACCAATGTTTTGGGGAACAGATACTGATCTCATGACTGATTTGCTAGGTCCATACTTTTTCCTGACTAATACACACATCTGATTGATGAGAACGTTATAGCTAGAAACATGAAGAGCAAGTTTCTCATGTGTTGGGTTGGTATTTAGTTGACCACTTTGATATGTTCTTATGGCATGTTCAATAGCTTAGTATTTTTTTTCCTAACCGGACATTGCAATCTTCCGACAATGGAGAATTCTTTTATGATGTTTGATTGTACAAAGCATGACTTTGTATGCTTCACGCATCTTGCTAATCTTACAAGGGTATTAATAGAGATTGTTGTTAGGTGATGCTGCTAATTTGCCGTTCTCCAAACTGCACAATCTTGGAATAAGATGTTCATTTTCATATAAAATCCTTTCTGATTTCAGTTTTTGTTTCATCTTCCACGGGCCATCTGGCTTAGTGCTAAATGATTTTAGAATTAATGTACATTACGATGTGGTCCATGACTACAGAACATAAAGCATGCGTTGTTGATAGACTTATAAAAGCTACATACCTCAGGTGACAACAAAACGGTTAGAAGCCTCAAATTAGGGGATACGGATAGGACCAGAAAACCAACCCTGTAGCTTTGCTTATAAAAATCATATAATTTGAAACCCCAATAATTCAGTTTTGTTTATTCCACTTTTCTCGTTATAGGATTTGATATGTCTACGAGTGAACGTCGATTTGTCAGACAATGCCATTTAAACACCAGTCACTTTTTCATGAGCCAACCGAATCAATCTGATTGAATGATACGAGTCATCCAAGTTCAAACACAACAGCTGATTGTCTCTGGGAAGTTTCAATTTATGAAACTAAAGAACTGCTGTGAGACAAGGATTTTTTTTCTTTCCAACAAGATACATCCAACAATCATGCAAAACATTATGAAAAATGGTTGACCGGTAAGGTTTTACCAAATTCTACAAATAAAATGACTCGATAATAATAATCACACAAGTATCTACATGTAATTTTTCAAGATACATCTGAATTCCCAAACAAGCCAATTACGAGAATCGGAGCGTCAAACTAAAAGAAAATGAAATTTAATACACTTCAATAATATTAAAAATGAAATTTTAACTCCTCCCAGGAACCAAGTTCTATTCAAGATATGCGAAGCCCAGCAAGTAGATTGAAGTGAAAGTATCAGAAATGCTCTTCAGCTCCCAAATGCATGAGCCAAAAAAACCATCTAAAGAATCACATTCTTCTGATCTTATGTTCTCATCCGCTGTGGCCTCACTCAACTCAATTCTGAGTCTTCCCGATTCCAAGTGAGAGGTCCAGGTCCTCCATTCCTACGTCATGAATCTTCTCCCCTTCCCATGGCTTCACAGGGGCACTCTCAAACTGGGGCTCTGGCCCTTGCCCATTCTCTTTGAGACCATCATTGGCAAAACTTTCAGCCACACCCACGGGTCTTACAAGATTAAAGGTTGGAGAGGTTGGCATTCCAGGAGCAGATGTTGCAAATTTTTGAAAGCTTATCCATTGACCAGAATCAACAGTGGATGTATCAGACTCATCACATTCATGTATAGTAGCTGCCGGAGCATACAACTGACGGTGAATGGGACTGGCTGGGGCAGAAACAGCATAGAAAGGATAGTTGAAGACAGACATGGATTCTTTGGCAATGGACTCCCAATTGGGAATTGGTTTACTTTTTGTAGGGGATGACAATGGTGGAGTAACAGGGGCACTGTTTGAAATCCGGAGAGGAGGAAGTGATGAAGGGATTGCACTCCGGAGGAATGGAAAAAGGCTAGAAGAAGAATTATAGGCATCACCTCGAGTTGGGCTAGTGGGATACGAAGGAACGGGGCTTGGAAAGGATGAGGATAATGGGCTTGGATTTTGGGAAGAGTAAGGAGTGATCCTGGTTGAAGTGCTGGCTATATCAATTGGGAGAGGCTTCATTCCCTGGATAAACAATTGGTCATGAAATGGTGGTAACACATCAGATTCACAGAAGGATTAATTCACGAATAACTCACGTATCAAGATAATACTGAATTATATTCCAACCAGTCAATGAATCAGATTAATTCACAAAGCTACTGTAATAGCATTCTAAGTTTAGAGTATTCCTTCTATAAGAAAGATTGCCAGTTCACAAGTTGCTCCGTGAAGGCAACGAACCCCGTCGAACCACGCAACTCCAAATCATAAAAAATGAAACTAACAAGAAGTCAGTAAGATGCAACCCTATTAGAGCAAAACAATGATAGCTAGATTCACATTTTCCATATTTTCCCAGAAAAATTAAATCCAAGAAGTAAAAAGTAAAAAACTAAAGGGTTTTCTAAATAAATTATTCCTCTTTACTATTTCATTAATTTCACAGACCGGAACCCAAAAATATAGTCAAAATTATCATACAAAAAATGCAAACCCAGCAAAAATTGACAGCAGACTCTACAGATCTAACCCATACATAACTACCAAATAAAATTAGAATGAGAGAATAGGGCAGTTTACTTTTCGATATGTAGTTCCGTCTTCATCAACAACCCATCCAGCCTCCGCACAAAGTGCCTTCAAGACTTCGTTATTGTCACAGTGTTTGGGCAAATTGTAATTTCCCTGAGCCCTTAACCCTGTGTATATTTTAGCTGCTATAGCTCTTCTCCTCCTCTCTCTCCTCCTGTTGTTCTCTCTCTCCCTCCACGTTGGCTTCCTCCGAGCTGACGATGTCGATGTTGCTCCATCTGACGTCATTTTCCGATAAACCCACTTCTCTGTGTCTGTCTCTCTGTCACAACTTAAAAGACTTTATTTTAGTGGGTTGCGATGCAGGGGATTTAAACCCCAAATAGAGAAAAATAGAGGAGTAAAATGCTCATGAGGAATACGCTTTCCCTTCGCTGGAAGTGTGCAAGAATCTTTCTGGTTTGCAACGAGAAACCAGAAAAGACGTAGACTGTTCTTTTGGAAATGCTAAGTTGTGCACAGGTGCAGGGTAAATTATATAAAAGGTTTTTGATGGGGTGTAGCTTTAAGAATACGGCAGGGATCAATCCCTATGCAGGAAACAGAGTCAAGTGTATTTGTGCTGGACAGCGCGTGTGTTCGTGCAGTTAGTCACGAGTCGTGACCAATCAAAAAGGCATGGGGTCCACGTTGTTCTTACTGGTCCCATCAATTATGATTACACTGTAATTGTATTTTTTTTTGGTAAAGAATTGTATTTCATTTATTTTCAAGAATAAAAATACTGAAATATTGTCATCGTATTTCATCTTTGACAAATGATTAATTAAAAATTAATTTCTTTTAATTGTATTTCGTCTTTTTTATAATAAAAAGAATAAAAATACATTAAAACTTTATAGTCACAAGAATATGTAAAAAAAAATTTAATCTCGCCACAAGAATAAAAATAAACAAATTTATTTTTTGCTGTTTATTGTATTTCATCTATTTATCTTTATAATAATAAAAATAAACAAGTAAAAAATGTAATTTCGTCGCAGTGAATGACAGTTACAATTTACAAGGATTAAAAAATTAGGTTTGCCATTTATTGAATTTTATATATTTATCTTTATAAAAATAACAAATCAAATAAAAAATTCGTTCATTCATTATGAATAAAAAATAAATTTTCGATTTTATAGACCGTCTCGTAATAAATGATAGCATCTAGCATCACACCATGAAGGTTTTTTTAAAACACGGTAAATTATTCGTTTTCTTATTTTGTGCTTCAAAAGTAGGGTGAGGTTAGAACGTGCAAGTGAAAAAAAATAAATAAATAGTACAAATAAAATAATAAATAATAAATACTCTTATAATTTTTTAAATGACGATTATCTCTTATTTTATATTTTATTTTATAACAAATTTAAAATTTAAGTATCATAATAAATATTTTTATCAAAATAATTTTTTATCTTTTTTAAAATATAATAATTATTATACTTCTAACTTTTATAAAAAAATATAAAAATTTAAAATATAATTTATAAAATTTTTATCTTTTTCAAAATATAAATTTTATTAATTAAATTTTATCAATTTTATAATAATTTTATGTATTTATTATATATTTTTTTTAATTTTTATATTTTTACAAAAGTTATAAATATAATAATTTTTATACTATAAAAAAATTAAATAATTTAACCTAATAGGAAGTATTTGTTATAATTCTCAAATTTTGAGAGTTTATCACAAAATAAGTACAGAAATATTTGTCACGAAAATTATGAAGATATTTATCATACACCTCCAATAAAAAATTAATTAATTAATTAATTTATTTATTATATATTAAAAATAAAAATATATTAAAAATATTTCATTTAAATAACCTTAAATTATTCTTCTTCCCTGTGCTTGAGGTTGAAGTTCGAGCGTGCAAAAATAAAAACTATTTTACTACCTTCTTTTTTATGGGGTAAAACGAGGTTAAGGTGTGTGAAAAGTAAAAAATAAAAAATAAAAAATAATTAATTATTCATTAAAAATAAAAATACATAAATAATAAAATTTCGCCATTGCCAGGGATTCGCGTGACAGGAGTGAGTACTCACCACTATATTACAACCACCTCCTTGTTTTCTCAGATGCTGAATAATGTAGAAACGCAAAATTAAATTGGTAACGTTGTACAAATAAGATGAACCCACCTGACATTCTGCAAAACCTTTTTATGTGACCATCATTGATAAAGTAACCAACCACCGCTTCGTCTGAAGTCGCAGAAGAATCAATATAGACGGTATTAAGAAAAGGAATGAAATAATGTAGATGGTCAAAGCTGTCCAACTCTAGGCAAGCTAATGCAAAGAAATGTATGTTTTTCAAACTACAATAAAGCTTGCTTCTTATCGAAAGCTGAATATTCAAATACAAGAAGACGCATGCTGAAATTTCATAAATCTTTAACCAAGCAGCCGAGGAAAAGAATACTAATTAAGAGGGAAACCTAAATGGTCAAACAGGATTAATCTATAGTGACACACTGAATCTTATTGACCTATTTCCTATCCTATCCTGTATGTATAAATTATCCTACTTTTATTGGCCTTTCCATATTCTTCTTGAATCCTGCAATAATCTGAATTAAAAATTATAGTTAACCAACATATCTTTGTAAGGAGGAATAATACAAGTGCACAGCTCCCCAAAGAAAAGATTGAAGAAACAAAACCTTCATATGGATATATCATTCATCTTATCTCCAATAAAATATCTTGATTCTTGAAAGTGAAGAGGTTCATTCCCCCAAGAAAACCATTCAGCTGTCATTTCTCTGCCAAATAGTTCAATGCATCGAGCAGGTTTAAGCCCAGGAACATGCTCCAGGAGCAAGTCTATAATAGCAAGGAATTACCAGCAAAGTTATTGCTTACTCAGAAAGTCAAAAACTAGTAAAGCAGAATACTTCTTGAAAAAGGGAAACATCTACACCTTATTTCTGAGAAATCTTATGATGAAAATGCTAAAAAGGACAAAAGATATAAAAAAAATCAAACAAAGGCAGCATAATTCTGATATACAATTGTTAATGGCTAACCAAATATGTATATGTCACATGCATATTGGTATGTGTGGAGAAAAATATAAAAGAATAAGAAAAAATGGAAAAAGAAAGAGCCCATTTGTTTTTTTTGGGCAATACTGTAAGAAAAAGAATACCTCCAATAGGAGGCTTCCTTGAGTAATCTCCTGGAATGCTTATGATGGTTTGATTTTTTACAGCTCTAAGTGTAGAGTGGCATCTGGAGCTGGTGGCCTGCAAACAATCAAGGGCATCAGGAACAAAATAATTCCTTCAACAAAGAAAAGGCATATAGACACAAGGCAATGAGGCATTAACAATTAAAGCTATATGTTTTATCACTAAGTAGACTCACCACCCCAGAACAGTAACCCAGAACAAGGTATTCATAAGGCCTATGATGAAAGAGGTCCAAATCACTAATCAGTAAGCCATCTGGCTTCACCTACAACATTGGAGCACTTGGATGATTGTCATGATAATTTAAGAGCTGTTACTAGTTTATAACCAGTGACGATACATAAAAGAGAGGGAGGTTAAGGGGGAAGATCATCTGCAACCATTCAAAAGTAGTTACCAGTTTATAACTAGTGAAGGCGCAAGAGAGAGAGGGCAACAAAGAGGGAAGATCACCTTTAACCAGTAAAAAGTAGTCACAAATTCAACTCCCCATGTTGGAAATAAATCTCTCTCAACAAAATTGTGCAGTTTCTCCCGATTAGTCATCCATAAGGCCACAAGTGCTCCATTTGTGTGAGTAAGTTGCTTAATTGGAAGGGATAAGAAGTACCGATTCGGCAAAGTCGGGTACCTATGGGAATCAAGGAAAATAAAATCAACATAATTATTCTAGTCATGTTCCCAGATATAGTATATAATTGCGTTGTGAATGCATGTACCTTAATGATTTGTCATGGACATCTAGATATAAATGTGCATATGAAAAAAATTCATAAATGTGTTATCAGCAGAAACTTGCAATATCCGAAAGCTATAGAATGTATTTCAATTAGGAAAGAAAATGATTTAGTACAACGATTTTTGACGAGCACTCCCATTTTCCCATGGAGGATCAATGACTATAAGGTTGAAGCCACAATCAGAGTCAACTGCAAGAGAGGGGAAAAACTTGTTAATAAAATAAGCTAAATGCATAAACTTATACCCTTTCTAGAAACAATTCAATTCTATGAGATACTGCAAAGAAGCTCAGAATCACAACAGTGACTAGATCATATTACTGAGTCAACAAAAAGTATACCAGTCAGCATGAGAAACGTCATAAACAAATTGCAAATGGTTTAAATTCATAAGTGCATGTAACAGCTAATATCTGTCATTCATAATGATAATCAAGAAACAGGTAAGAGGTTCCTTTGAACAATAAGTTGCCAATCTAGTTATCATGGCAATATTTGCTGAGTGTCTAAGATTTTCCATGTAAAGAATAAGTTGCTAGGACAAATGGCAACAAACTTAACATGTACAATTAAAGCTCATATGCAATAGTTACCAGGAATAAGGCTTTGAATCTGCCCCAGATCAGACTTCCTCATGACAAAAGAAAACGTATAAAAGCATGTAAGACGCACTTATGTTGAATATTGCACAATGGCACTACAAAAATAACTTCAATAGACTCCAACACATATCAATTACTTCTGGATTGCAATTAAATATATAATATACATACCATGAAGAAGGAACTTTGTCTTGGTAATACATATTTTCTGTTCAGAATTTCAGCTTCCACATCATCACTAGTTTTATTGGTAACCAGGTTATTAAACAAAGGAAGCACTCTCTGTTCGCCAAATTGATCAATTAGGGAACCTATGAAGCAAATGACGTAAGATTCAATAATCTAAAACTGCGTCTTATAAGATGAACACTCATCGTGAAGGAAATTTCAGAAAATTCATAAGACAAAATAACCTTAAGGGCAAACAACAATTACTGAACGAGTACCAGAAAAGAGCCATCAAGTAAAGCAACCACATAAACTTAAAACACACTCTAAAATGATAAAATTTACAGTTTATTACATTGATTAAAAAAGAGAGTTATCTCGCACATAGGCGCCTGCCACACTCTTCCAAGCTCAATGAACGATTGCTCGACACCAGATTCAGTTGAAGAACCCAAGTCTTTGTTTAATTTTCCCATAACTGTTAAAAGATCAGTGGCAGCCAATAGAGATTCGTGTGCCTTCACTAACAAGGGTTTCACTTCCTGCAACAAACACATGAACCAAATTATCACTAATATCAGAATTAGCGGAAAGAAGTAAACTAACCGATGAATACCAGATGACGTTGATTGGCAGCTCTTTCTCTTTCGTTAAGAATTTGAGGTTTTTTCTTCTTCCGTTTTCGCTTTTTTGAAAAAACTTCAATTTCTCGACCGACGAGTTTGGTTTCGAAGAAACGGGAATAATACGCAGAGGGAGAAACCCTGAATCGGGCATAGGATCGGTTGATTACACGAACGGGGTCAATGAAAACCACATTTGAATTGTGGAATCGGTAAAGACCAGAATCAAGAAACACAGATAGCTCACGGTTCGACTTCGTATTCTCCATCCTCAATAACAGTCAAGTACGGGCGTACGGGCAGTGGCCTTTGATCACCATCTACTTCTATTAGAAAAATGGGCCTGTGGATCTGGTCCAATCCGGAATCCAACCCGAAACTGAAGCATACCCAAATATCTACCCAGCCCATTCTCACACCCCCGCTCGAAAAGTATAAATAACCAAAAAGGTAAATAATAGATTTCTGCAACAAGCACTGTGCAGATCAAACAATCAACACGCCAACGCTAAGGACAGCACCGCAATTTTTGAAGGTGAAGATCATATTACATTTTTGTAAAAATCATTAGAAATATAATTTACATGACTTGGTGCCTACTCTATGTTAGCTATAAAGCATTATAATTTGTGTTTTTACAAATATGATTAAGAAACACAGAATAGTCCTAACCTTTCAAGTCTCAAATTCTTTTTGCGCGGTTAATTTTATAACCCTATGCATGGGGGGGGCGGGGGGTTTCCATCTGGCTCGGTTTGAAATAAAAATTTAAACAATTCAATTCAATTTAATAACACCTTATAAATAACAATTGATCTAAATTATATTATACTATTTAGATCAGTTTGAATTTACTGTTTAAATTTTAAATTTAAATTAACATAATTTATTAATTTAATTAAAATTTAAAATATAAAATTTTGGACTTTAATTTATTTTTTGGTCTAATGTTAAAATAATAAATTTATTATTTTATTTTATAATATTAATAAAATAATTAATATATTATTTTATTAAATAATTATAATATTATAATACAATAATAATAAATATATTTAATATTTATTTAAATAGTTTGATTTAACAGTTTTTTGTTCAAAATTAATCAAATTCGTAATCCAAATTAACAATAGCAATTTGTATAATATCAATTCAAATATTAAATCAAAATTTTTTAAACTGATTTAAACTAATCCAATTAACCGACTTGGATCAGTTTAAATTTATTGCTCTTACTCCGCATTTTCATTCTTATGATTCTTACCTTCTACCAAATGCCACCGGCTCAGCCCATTGAACCCCCTCAACATCATAATCCAAACATCAGAAATAATCTATAATAACCTCTCTATTCTCTCATGTGTTCCACTTTCCCTTGCATTAAGTATCTAGTAGAACAGGGTGATTCTGGCTAATCAAGCTGAACCTGAGTCGGCCTTTCATTGTTTATGTTTCTATTTTTGCGCGAATTTTGGCATGTTTCTTCATATGTAGGGGCCGTCGTGATTGTGGTGTGTTAGATTTTATCGACATCCTGAGCCCTGACTCCGCGTTTCAGTCATCTACTTGTGCATTTATGTTGTCTTGTGTACTATAGTAAAAAATAAATAAATAAATAAACTTTGAGGGGATTTTCGTAGAAAATCAAGAGGTACGTTTGCTTGGTGAAAATCAAAAGGTCTTTGTGCTATGCACTTCGATGCGAGATAATCAATAGGCCCATTAGCTCTGCATACTCCATTCCCTCTTTCACTTCCCCACATTGAGTATATTTAGCTTATTTTCTATATTTTGTAAGTTGGTTGAGCTTTGTGTTCAGAATAGATCGTCACATAGTTAGTTTCTTTTGGCATATGAATATTTGTCTAAGAGTTAATGCGCAAATGATGTTACTTTTCATTTTCGTTTGCTTGTGTATGGCGTCAAATTTTTTATGTGTGGTGACGAAATTGGAGCTTTCATCAAGGTATTTGGGCAGATGTGTGGATAACGAAGAGCCAATGCTGAGCTCCATTGAAAAATACATCAGCTAATTATCATTGGTTATGTTAAATTTTTATATTTACCAAAAAAATGTACTGATTTTTTAATGTATTTTTTTTTTTTTTTATTTTAAAATATTAGATATGGAATATCTTAAAATTTCATAACAGATAAGAAAAATATTTTGTTGAATCTGTATAAAAAGGGGAAAGAGAGATTTGTAGAAAAACAAATAGTTGGAATTTAGCTAACCTAAAGAATGGCTTGGAAAGGATGAAGATAAGGGACATGGATTTTGGGAAGAGTAAGGAGCAATCCTGGTTGAGGTACTTGCTATATCCATTGAGGGATACTTATTCGTTCTGAAAAAAAAGTAATTAATAGTTCACAAGTTGCATGGTGAAGCCAGGAAATCCTGTCGAACCACACAACCCCAAATCATACAAAATGAAACTAGCAAGAAGTCAGCAAGATGCAAAAGCATTTGAGCTAAACACAGATACTTAGATTCACATTTTACAAAATTTCCCCATTATTCAAAATAAATAAAAAAAATTTAAAATTTATTCATTGCGAACAAGGTGTAATAAAATTTTATATGATCAACCCATCCAACAATCTTTCTCCTCGCAAGGCTTTTTATGTGATCATCATTGATAATGAAATCAATCATCACAATTTAAATTGTAAAATGGAGGGTATTGCACATTGCGTGATTGGCCGAGGGTGCCCACCACCTCTATCCGTGTCTTTCTTAGATGGACATGGCATTTTGAGACTACTTTGGAGCGAACTTAGCATTAGTTAAAAATGTTGAATATAGACGGTAGAAAAAGAAATGAAATAATATTGATACCTGTATAAGTACTGTTCAATTTCGGGCATTGCACAGCAGTAATTTAATGTTTACTGTTTATAAAAACTTGCGAATACTAAAAGAAATTTTAAAATAAAGCCGACTATTTAGCAAAAAAATTTTCGATAATTAAATCAAGAATTTACAAAACAATAGAAAAGTAAGAAAAAAAAATAAAAGAATATTTTTAAAAGTTAACACTTATGTATTTGTAGGAAAAAAGAGTGAAAAAATATGATAAATAATAATTAAAAAATTAATAAAAGGTTAATCTTTTTTTTGTTATATATAATATCCTTTTATAAAGATGGCTATTATATTTTGTAAGTTTTCTCGTTTATTATATAATAGAATTAATAGGTGCATATTTGTAGAAAATTTGTGTATTATTAGATTAATTAACTATCATATAACCATTATATTGTATTTTTTTATTTTAATAATTTACAAGAGACTCCTTGATATATAATAGTTTTTTAAAAGTTTTGATAAGAGAATGTAATTTCAATACTTGGCACTCTCTTTTACTTTGTATCTATTTTTTAGTTAAGGCCGAATTATAGTTGTTGACAATAAATTTAGAGTTGACAACTTTTAGATTGGTCAAAAAAAAATTTGAAACTCTACTTAAATTTAGTATTTAGATTTATTAAAGGGTTTGTCGTAAAGAATTCAAATAGTATTTTTGATTATGCCTTTAGATTAGTAATGTGGATAAAGACTTCCACTTGCGTACTATAAAAGGTTTCTAGTGTAATCTTGCTTATGAATTAGGTCTTTAACTAACTATCCTGACCAAATGGCATGGGCTGTTCATTTAGTCATTTTCCTCCCAAATAATAGTCGAAGCCGTCCAACTGTGGGCATGCTAAAATTGCAGAGAAATTAATGTATTTCAAGCAATAATAAAGCTTGCTTCTTATCGAAAACTGAATATTCAAAAACAAGAAGACACATGCTGAAATTTCATATTTCTTAAACCAAGCAGTCGAGGAAAAGAACGCTAAGTAAGTGGGAAACTCAGAAAAACAAAACGGTCAAACAGGAATAATTTATCCCTGCACAAAAAATCTTAGTGACCATTTTCTGTTCTATCCTAGCCTATAACAAATTATCCTACCTTTATTGTCCCTGATCTCCATTACTCACTTACCTTGAATCCTGTAATTCGATGAATTGAAAATGATAGTTAACCAACATCTCTTTGGAAGGAGGAATAATATGAGCTCAAAGTCTCTCCACAGAGCTCCCCAAAGAAAAGGTAGAAGAAAAAAACTTTTATATGAATATGTTATTCAGTTAATCTCCAAGAAAATATCTTGATTCCTGAAAGTGAAGAGATTCATTCCCCCAAGAAAATCTTACGGCTGTCATTTCTCTGGTTGAATCAAATTTAACACATATCAATTAGTTTTGTGTAACAGCTAAATATATAATATACATACCATGAAGAAGGAACATTCTCTTGGTAGTGTATATATTCTGTCTATAAATTCAGCCTCCATATCATCACCGGTCTCATGGCAACCGAGTTATTGAATAAAAGAAGCACTATTTATTCACAGCATCAATCAATTTAAAAATCTACGAAACCGATAACAAATTATCAATATTCTAAAACCGTGTCTAATAAGACGAACATTAAAGTGCAGCACACAGAGTCGTCCAATAAAGCAGTTATAACACCGCGCGATAACTTATGATATTAGTCCAACGTTTCATAACATAAACTTGCACACGCTAAATAGTAAATTTCTACAGCTTATGACATTGGTTCAAATTGAGAATTATCTCATAGATAGGAGCTCGCCACTCTCCTCCAAGCTCAATAAATGATTGCTCAGCAGCAGCTTCTGCTGAAGAAACCAAATCTTATATAATTTGCCCATAACCATTAAAAAATGAGTAGCAACTAATGGAGGTTCATGCGCCTTTAATAACAAGGATTTCGATTCCTCCAGAACTTTGGTAGATAGCGATTACTGATGGCATCAACGACTTTCTGTAATTGGATTCGGTTCGGCACTGGAACGGGCCAAATGTTGGGCTTCTAGGGTCGTTATCTATCTTGTACCCAGCAATTATCCATGGCTAAAAACTGTGGGTGGTGACTGGTGACGTTTTAACTCCACTTGTTTTTCCCTTTAATCAGAATCCATTTCTTTCACCTACCTAATCAAAATTAAAAAATTATAATAGTTTGTAAATTAATTCATGCAATATTAAAATATAAATTAGATTAATTTTTTATTATTTAAATTTAAACCAAGTTAAATTTTGATGACCATTGTACTAAATATTTTTTAACTATTTCATTGCATTTAAATATATGTCTATTAAAAAATTTTTATAATAAATTATAAAAATTATATTTATTTTCAAATTTTTTGATTACATATTTTTATCATGCATTTCAAGATATTACATATACTAAAAATATATTTCAATTAAAAAAATATTTATGTGTCTAAATTTTTTTCTAAATTAATATAAATAATAAGTTAACTAATATTTATTTATTTTACAAATAATATAATTTTGATGTGTTGAGAAATATGTTTTAATTTAAAAATATTTATGTGCTATAATTTTTATCTAAATTAATATCAATAATAATTTAATTAATATTTATTTTTTTAATTATTTTATAAATAATATAATTTAATCATTGAAAATTTTAACAATCAGGTTTAACTATAAAAAATAAAAGAAAAAATATGATCAACTTATATTTAATAAAAATATCTCTATTATTTTTATAATTTATTATAAAAAATTATCAATAAATATTTTAAATTTTAAATTAATATATTATTAAAAATATTAAGTATAAACATACAATTTAACTTTATTTAAAATTTTATGTAAAAAAAAAAATTGTCAAATTAATTTACAAAATATAGTAATTTTTAAATCACCATAAATTAAATTCTAATTAACAAGATTAATGTGTCACTTCTTTCTAAATCATTTACAAATATTTAGCGAGACAAGACAATTACATTTCGAAATTAAAGCACTGTTAATTACGTCAAACTAATTAATGAGTTTAACAAAATATGCATTGAATCATATTTATTACAAAATTTATCAATCAAAGCCTTATGTTCTCCACGGGAAGTATAAAACAGGTAACAACACTAAAAAATATTTTATTAAAGCTATTAGTTCAGAACAGTTGGATTTAAATTTAATTTGCCTCCAAATTACACTGTGATTACACATAATAAAAATAATATCTCGCATCAAAGCATTTCGACAAATGTAGAATACAATGGCGTGTGAAAAATAGAATATGCTTAGGACGAGAAAAACTATAATTAAAATGTGCGACCACTTGACCTTGAAATGCGTGATGGATTGCTGCATAATCGGAGCGAGCAGGGAAAAAGACAATTTTTTTTTATAATTTACTAAAATAATAAATACCCCTATCAAAAAAAAAAAAAAAAAATTAAAACAAAAATTTTCCTATTATTTTTTAAAATAATAAATACCCTCTTTACTAAAGATAAAATAAATATTTTTATCATATAAATTCTTGCACTTTATTTTATAAACCCTTCAATTAACATAATTAATTTTTTATTAAAAAATATTTAAAATTTAATTTAAAATTTTAATACTTTAATTTATAATATTTTATATTAAAAATATAAATTAAAATTTTGAAATTAAATTTAAAATATTTTATTTGATATTCATAAAAAATTATGAATTTATTTTTATTTTGTAAAATTAAAATTATAAAATTATGAATTTAAAATTATAAATTTGAACTTTTTATAGGATAAAGTATTATAATTTTTCAATAATTTAAAAAATATATTAAAATTAATTTCATTTTATTTTTAAAAATAAAATAAAATAAAATATTTATAAATTTAAATTATAAAATAAAACAAATTTTATAATTAAATATAAATTTAGATATAAAATTATAAATTATAAATTTGTTTTATTTTATAATACTTTATTGTAAATTAATTTATAATTTAACTTTTAAAAATTAAATTTAAAATATTTTTATTTTATATTCATAAAAATTTTACGAATTTATTTTTATAAAATTAAATAAAAATAATTTAAAATATTTTTATTTAAATTATTGAGTTACTCTAATACTCTGTACATTAAAAAATTTAATTTATAAATTTATATTTATAAGCATTTGTAAAAAAATTATTAAATATAAATATAAAATTATAAATTTTAGAAATTAAAAATATAAAAAAATAAATTAGTAAATTATTATCAATAGAAATAGAAATATTTTAAGTTTAATTTTTAGAAATTAAATGACAAATTATTTTGTTATAAAGTATTATAAAATAAAAAATTAATTTATAATTTTTAAGAATAAACTTATAAATATTTATTTTATTTTTATTTTTAAAATTTAAATAAAAATAATTTAAATATATTATTTGAATTGTTGAACAATTATAATGCTTTATACTATAAAAAATTTAATTTATAATTTTATATTCATAAATACTTTAAAATAAAATTATTAATATAAATACAAAATTATAAATTAATTTTTTATTTTATAATACTTTATAACAAAATAATTTATTATTTAATTTTAAAAAATTAAATTTAAAATATTTCTATTTTTATTGATATTAATTTACTAATTTATTTTTTAATATTTTTAATTTAGAAAATTTATAATTTTACATTTATATTTAATAAATTTTTTAAAAATGCTTATAAATATAAAATTATAAATTAAATTTTTTAATGTACAAAGTATTATAGTAGCTCAATAATTTAAATAAAAATATTTTAAATTATTTTTATTTAATTTTATAAAAATATAAATAAATTTTTTATAAATTTAATTATAAAATAAAAATAAATTCATAAACTTTTATGAATATAAAATTAAAATATTTTAAATTTAAATTTTAAAAATTAAATTATAAATTAATTTCCTATAAAGTATTATAAAACAAATAAAGAATTTATAATTTATAATTTTATATCTATATTTATATTTAATTATAAAATTTGTTTTTATTTTATAATTTAAATTTATAAATATTTTATTTTATTTTACTTTTAAAAATAAAATAAAATTAATTTTAATATATTTTTTAAATTATTAAAAAACTATAATACTAAATCCTATAAAAAGTTTAAATTTATAATTTTAGTTTTACAAAATAAAAAAAAATTCATAATTTTTTATGAATATCAAATAAAAATATTTTAAATTTAATTTAAAAAATTTTTAATATAAAAATTTTAAATTTAAAAATTTATAATATAAAAATATAAAATATTAATATAAAATATAAATTAAAGTATTAATATTTTAAATTAAACTTAAAATAATTTTTAATAAAAAATTAGTTAATTTAATGGAGAGGTTTATAAAAAAAATTAAGAATTTATATGATAAAAATATTTATTTTATCTTTAATAAAAAAAAGAGAGTATTTATTATTTTAAAAAATAATAAAATAATTTTGCTTCAAAATTTTGAACAAAAAATATTTTATTATTTCAGTAAATACTGGAGAATTTTGTCATTCTCCCGAGCAAGCAATAAAAGCCAGAAACTCAAAGTAGTAGACCTACCCGATCGACCTGGTCTAGTTTTAGGCGTTCGACATTTCTCATTCTCGAATGCATTACCAAACTCAATTGGGTTTCATATATCGGAGTAGCCAAACAAGGAGCTATTCTTGATTTTTTTTAATGCTTGCCATTGAGCAAAACATTGTAAAACACGTGGTAGCAGGAAATCTTCACAATCGAGAACTTTCTTCCTGCATGAGAGCCGTCCATACCTTATCACTTACAGCACGCTAACAACGACACCAACTTCAATAATGTCGTGCAGATCCAACCGTCCATCTCATAGCTTCTCAAATCATGACAGCCGTTAGATCAGTAGGTTTCCTTTGGAAGTCGGTTTTCATCTCTTATAAGTTATAACAACCCTAGCTCCTCTCGTCAGTTGGCGCCGTTAATGCTCCGCGTTACTTTTGTGATCTCAGTTCCTCTGGTTTATGGATATCTCTTCGAGCTCTTGTGATCTGAATGGATCGTTTGACGATCTATTAATTGATCGGGGCTTTTTGTTTCATCTGCCAAAACTTAGGTTTCGATCTTTGATTTGGAGATTAGCAAGTCGCTGTGGCCATGATCGATAGATCGATTGGAATCTATTAGATATGTTGAGGTATTTTTTTATATTTTTGTTGATTTATTCTTCGTCTGCTAAATTCTGTTATCTGATGATATTATTGATGATAGTTTAGATTAATATCCCAGTGTTCATAGATCTGCTTTGTTTCTGACAGATCGTTGCGGAGTGATTGATTTTCATGCTGTTTGTTGAATCATTCTCCTGAGTCAACTAGACGATGAAGGGATCGTAAGCGTTACTGATATTCTCGATTCAGATCTGGTGAAGCTGAACTGGATCAGAGCGGCCTCATGGATCTTTTTTGTCTCCGGAGGTCATGAGCTGTTGCTATGGATTAGTAAGCTGATAAAAGTTTTTGATGCGCTTTATATCTTGTTATTGTAAGATTCTTAGTTGCTTTTCTTTTCAAGAATATTATCTTTGTGTTGAAGAAGGGTACTTGGGGGGGATTGGTGTAGGAGAAAAAATTTTGAGGATCTGATGATGAAAATTTGTGATGGCATGGTGAAAAAAATTTACGGAGCTGTGAGATCTGAGGGATCGAATTTTATTTTGTGGTTGTTATTTGGACCTTTGCCATGACAGGTGCGCTTGCATGGCAGGTCAAAAAACGCTAATAAAATTATTGATTTTTTGTTTGGCGGGGGAGATGGCACGGGTGTTATTTAATTTATTTTTTTACCCCGGCTCTCCCCCTCCTGCTGTCTGGTGTCCTCTGCATCTTTTATTTTTTCCTGGTTTTACTCCACTCATCTTATCTGCTTCGCCGAATACCAATCTCGCAACAATTCAGTCTCGAAGGCATATAAGATTACTGCACTCAATTTGAATAGTTGATCCAGCATTCAGATCGGGCCTGGTAGTCTAATGACGGGAAGCTTGAAAACCTGAAGGTACAATTTGTTGATGAACACCATGTTATACACACTACACATTTAGTAATATTACTTGCACCACATATTAAGCACATGATAACGACTTCATTCATATAGTAGATTAAGATTAATATAATTATTTGTCTTACTAATCGAATAAGATGAATTGTTATTTTATGCATAATGTCGCATAAGTTCATTAATGTATCAAATATGCATTTGGAACTAATATTACACATATTATATAAAAGACTAAATATAGGATAGCACATAATATATTTAATATATATTTGAATGCAATTGAATGGATGCTTCATTATATGATTAGTTTAATTGTATATGCAATGGAAAAAAATATAAATCATACATTTTCATGTACAGTTAGTTGCATATGCTTTACGCAAAGAAGAGAAATTGCCCATGCATTTTCACGGCCATGGTATATTTACTTATACTGATGTAAGAAGAGCAGCAATGTATACCTTCTGGCAATTTTTGCTCTGTTTCTCTGTGAGGTAACTGCAAACAACAATTTCTTGACATAATTGCGTTAAATTACTATTACATAACCTTATCGAGTTAAATTTTTTATTCATATTAAATGATATTATCATCATATTAAAAGAACTTTGAAAATATAATGGCCAACAATGATCTCAGGATCAGCAAAGTAACTCTTATCGTTTAATTGTGAAGTCACTTATTACGATGCAAATAGTTTATTTTTATTGAAGAATTAAGTTCTTTTGCATGATATTGAGAATTCCAATGTAGAATTTGGGTCTTCCAATTTGTTATAGGTTTTTGTAGCTTGTATTCGCTACCGTTGTCAATTTTCAGATGGTGTAAGTATTGTATATGGGGTGAATATGGTTTCATGCTTTTGATACCATATTGTAAGGGGTGGGGGCTTGGTGTTTAGCATGTGAGCTCTTATTTCTATGTAGTAGTAGTAGTAGCAAGTTCTCTTTTCCGAAGCTTGTTATTGCACGGGGACATGGGGATGAATTGAAGATGATTAGGTGTCGGATGGGCATTGCTGTGGAAGCCTGGTGATGCAGTTGAAGATTGTTCAAGCTTATTACCAAGTGATAGGTGTCATAATGGAAGACATCATAATTGCTACTGGCTGTGATAAGGGATATTCCATTATCTGTGGTATGTATTGGAAATCTTGTCAAAGAGATTATGCTCGATTATTATGACTATAGTTGATTTATTATGTATATTGATATGCGCGCTTGGAATCGCAGGTTTCATGTGCAGGCGTTGGATTAGAGTTTGTGTTTATGCAGTTGCATTGCTGTGGCTTTTGCCATGGTAACCGTGCTGCAATTTCTTGTGTCATGTCCCGGCTTTGGATTAGTGTGTTTATGCAGCTGCATTGCTGTGGCTTTTGCCAGTGTAACAGTGCTGCAATTTCTTTTGTGCCCAAGGAGGAAAGCTGCAATTTGTTTTGGTCTACAAATTTTTCATGTACTGGTGTGGAGTCACCATATTGGCATTCGTGTTGCTAGCTTTTTTCTCTTGTTGAAGACAGCTTGAGCCTCATCAACCAGTGGTTATTTTTCACGTTCTGCAATGGCATTCTGTTCCCTGGACTTTCTCTATTTTTTCAGTGATCTGGTCAATATGCTTCAGCACTCAAGTTATGTGCTTATGAGATTGTTTTCATGTCCTCTACAGTTGATTTTGTTTCTTGAAATTCTTTCAATTCAAGAAAGTTTATTACCAGCTGTTTTTTTTATCTGGTTTCCAACCGCGTTTGTATTATTTGGTAGATTTTAGTTGTATTTCCAGTTAAATAAGCAAGTCGATTTTTATCATTTATAAAATTGTATATGATGATGATGTTATCGCAGTTCTGCCAATCATGCTGTGTATTAAGCTGACCGCGGAGATTTGGTCTGTTTCGTATACTGATTCTGATATCAAAGGTAGTTCAGGTAATGTTTTGTCTTGGTAATTAACGAAGGTTTGTCGCCCATTACGAGTTAAGTTTATTTGTTGTGTGCGGTGAATTTGAGAATTTTGCTACTTTGCAAAAAAAATTTTCATGTAGGTTTTTATTGAAACGGGGGATGCACTAAAAGTAAATTTTACTTGCAGAATGTGTTTTTTGGGTGCTATTTTTGAAGAATAAAATTTTGGTATCAATTCGAGCCGAAGATAACGTTCGTTATGAACGTTATGAGAGGTTGAAGGGGTAATAAAATTTATAAATGGTTAAATTTGAGTGCGTACAATTTAGTCTCTTCTGATTATTGATTGTTAATAATATTTGAAAGTATTTTTATTTTTATTAATAATATTAATAATATTAGAAAGTACAATTTTATGAAGTATTGTGGAAGATAACAAATTTTTATTTTTATTTTTATATTTTATTGAGTGATGTTAAAAATATAAATTCATTTAGTATAAAAGATAAAATTTTTTTAATAAAATTTGGTGTAATATTAATATAGTTAATACAAGTAAATAATATAAATTAGATAACAATTATTAATCAATTATTTTAGAGTTGTTTTTAATAAATTTGGAAAAGAAATATTTCATTATTTTAAGAGTATACTTTTATACGTCAAGAGCAAACATTTTTCTCTGGATGAAAACGAAGTTTTGTTTGAGAATACCTAATCAATAAACTTCTTAAATGATAAAAGTAATGTATTAAGAGCAAACATTTTTCTCTGTGGATGAAAACAGAGTTTTGTTTGAGAATACCTAATCAATAAACTTCTTAAATGAAAAAGTGTAAATTGGAAAGTTGATAAATGTTTGTAGACATTTGAAGTATAGACGAAGTTATTTCATCTTTAGAATTTTTCACAAAAAAATTGTTTTTGGAGTAATTTGTGGAGCCTTTTTATTTTTATAACCTAATCATTGATTTGGAGTAATTTGTGAACCTAATCATTGATTTTATTTTTATAAAATAATAAGCTTTCTTATTTTTAAAGAGAGATTTGCGTAAAATGTTAATTTGTGAAGCTTTGGGTGGTTTTGATATCCTTGGCACTGTGTATGGATCAATAAGCACTAAGAGGCAAGAGCGCTCAAACACCGGAGGTTTGGGAGGCTGGTGGGTCCTGGGTACAAAATGTAGAAAATGATTTGAGTTGTAGGATTTTATGCAACTGTGAGTCGGAGTAGTTACAGGCGATTACACCATGTGTACCATTACTTTTCGATTTTGCATGCACAATGTAACAAATGAATTCTACTATATATATAAGTCTTTTTAACAGTTCTTATTTTTATTATTAAAATTCATTAATGAAAGTAGTGAGAAAGTTGCTTCACTTTCTTATATTAAATTTTAAAGTAATGGTTTTTTTATTTTTAAAAATAAACTTTACAAAACATGCAATATGTATTTTATTTTTTAAATTTAATCAAACCACGTCGCCTACTATTTATATGAAAAATATATTATATACCATACGAGTGGATATAATAAAACGTAAAGTATATATTATACCAAGTCAGTCGAATTGATAAGATGAGTATTGTTGAGGGCCGCCACTACTTTTCTAGTTGTTGGAGTGCATATGAATATGTTTAAAATTTATGTGCCATGAAACAAGTGGAGAGGCTCTGTTAAATGTTGGGATACACGTGTGTGTGTGTCCGTCTCTTTTAAAGTTGAGGGAAAACTGAAAACACAAACCATACCCTATATAATGTTTGATTTTGCGTTAACCATATGCCTCATTAAACCACACCTTAATACATAAACAGAAAAAGAAACAACAACAATAATAATAAGCCACTGCAGTCTGTCGGCCATCTGCATTGTATTCCTCAACATCAATTTTCAATTAATTTAGATTTGAGCGAGAATAAAATAGTCCCGAAACACATCTTCATTTTTATCGAAAATATCCTTCCACATTCGTTCTCGAATGTTATACTTACTAATGCTTTCCATTTGATTTGGAATTCATTATCATTCGATGGCAAAATTCTTAATGGAGGAATTGCAGTCTGCGATGGGCGTATTGATAGACAATGACTTTTATTTGATTTCTTCACACTCCATTATAGCCTTGATTTGCCCATTTGGTGGACCAATGCTTTCACTCTCATAGAATTACAACAAATAAATATTCGTACCAATAATGCTAAAATTTTTTAATTGTATTTTAATATTAGTATTTAATTATATAATATATAATTTTAATATATTAATTTATATTTAAATTATTTTATTTTTTATTAGAATTAACGAGTTTTTCATAATTTTTATTGTGGCACATAATATCATAGTACCACGATATGATTTTAAATATTTAGTATTAATTTTATTATTATTTATTTATAATATATATATATATTTTATCTCTGTTTTCAGCTTTCTTTTCTATTCTAGAAGATGAAGATGGAATCAAGAAATTTCCGCGTTGTGTAGCAGTTGATATGATGATTTTTTAAAGTCATTTGGAAAGGCAAGCCACATTGAACGAATAGATTCAAAGTCCATAACGCTAGCACAATTTGACTAAATGACCAAGCATGCCACATGAAGTTGATCTAGGGGCAGACTTGTACCATCAATTTTTAAATTGGATTTGAGTCCGTTGGGCCAACGCAACGACCAAAGCATTTTTGTTTTTTTCCGTTAAAAGATAATAAAGAAACATCTTCCTCATCCTCTCTAACTCTATCTTTTATTTATTTTTTTTTTACGTCCACCGTGATTATCGACTAAAATCTCCTGTCAAACTGATTATTTTACTGAACCCGCCCCCCCGCCCCCCAACCCCAACCCCAACCCAAAAGAATGTTTAACTCTATGAATTTTAGAATAAATAATTTTCGGAGGGTCTAATTCAATGATAATGGATTGATTGTATCCAATATTTTTGGTTCAATGAATTTTGACTTGGGAAAGAATGGAAAACTAAAATTCAAAGGAACAAAAACTTAACATTTTAATATAAAAATATTCTAATGAATATATATATAAATATACCTCAAAATACTACACACCGAGATCCGTTTTCTAATCCCAGACGCCGTTATACTAGTTGACAAAATACCAAAACTTAAATATTATTTCTGCTTAAAACGACATCCAAGTGCAAACCCAAGACCATTGACGTTCCAGAACGCACGTGTAGAGACTACTTCCGTGTCCTTGCCAACCTTTTATTAACCATTTTTCATGAGAATGCAGGAAGATCAAATCGTATCTGTAAATTGCCAAATAACGCCAAACACCACAAGTGCTGAACACAGCAGCACTTCAACGCCCTCCTACCTGCTTTAATTAATTAATCTAATTTACAGAAGGACTACACTCAGCGGACATAATTTCAGCTCCAGGTCAAGAGCCACGAAAGAAAGTATATTTCCTCTAACACTGTTTTACTTTGAATATTTTGTTTTCACTTTCTGTTTCTTCTCCTTTCATTTCCTTTTTTCCCCTCAATTCAATCCTATATATTATCATGAGATTTCTGTAATACCATTCTTCGACATAGATTCAAGAACAGACGGGTTTTCTATCTCCTTCACCAGGTATTGCAAACTTTCTTCAGGATTTTTTTAATATTATATGCGTGTCTTCCTTTTGTGTAATGATTTTGCCGATCTTGTATTTGGAATTAGGCTGTTTGGGAACGGAGAAAGCGCGAACAGCAAGAACTTATCTGTGGTGGTTCTAATTATTCTCGATTGTTTGTGATTATCTGAAATGTTTTCATTCTACTGGAAAACTGAAAAAGAAAATGAAATCGAAAGAATATTGTTTGTGGGAAATCGAAAACACATCTCGATTAGTCTAAAATGTTGAATGTTGACTAGCACAGCCAATTATAATTATCTTGCTTTCTTTCACTTGATAAATTATCTTTAACACTTATAAAGCAATCATAAGCTTCAATTTTCCATTTCTAGTAAAATAATCTTCAGATTTTATCTCAGTTCATTATCCAGCTGCAATCGCAAGACTGAAAATGTTAATTACTTGTCTGAATGAGTGGTTTTCTGAAAAGCAAAAGTAAAAGAGTTTTGGATGGGGTGATTGAGTCATTCTTCTTTGTTGAATGAAACACACAAATACTTTGATCCATTTTCTATCTATTTTCACTTTTTTAATGGAACAGAACAACTGTTGGGACATTGACCACATGACCTGCACTTGTGTTATTGCTATAGCATTAGTTGGTTGTTGATGATAGATAATCAGTTTATAGATACGGTAACTGGATTATATGAAACCAAAATTGACTCTACTAGTGATCCTCTCAAATAGATGGTTCAGTATTCTGGTAGCTGCGACCAGTTTAGTATGAATTCAGATCGGGTTGTTCTATTTCCTGTACACTTGATAACAGTTTGATTAATCTATTGCCCGTACATTTGGGCGTAACCTGACTTAAGTGTTTCATAATTTAAATCCCTTTCGAGCAGCGGTTATGAGCAATTTGACTTCATTTCTTGTTTTCACTGATAGCCTTTCTTCTTGATCCTGGCAGTTGGCAAATTGTGGAAATCAGTCACCATGTCCATGTTTCGCCGTAGAAATAATTCTCATCATGCTCAGCAGGAGAATGGGGAACTGCTTCATGAGTCGAAGGTGAATAATCCGATCATCTGGCGGCATTCTGTTATTTACAATAATCATATGCTTGGATTCTATCTTCCTGGATTTCGCTTAATGCTCTGCTTATCAAAGGAATGCCTTACATCCATGCCAATAGGATAACCAAGCCTTCAATTAATTCATCAGTTTTATTACGAAAGGTTTATGGTTAATATTTGGTAAAAATAGCTTGGTACTTCATACTAGAAGTACATTAATTCATCTTTTAAAGATGACCGTTTCCTCTAAAAATAAACTACAACCAGGTTAAGGAGCTTAAGGCCATGATTGGACCGCTATCTGGACGGAGTTTGCAGTACTGCACTGATGCATGCTTGAGGAGATATCTCGAAGCTCGGAATTGGAATGTGGACAAAGCAAAGAAAATGTTGGAAGAGTCACTCAAATGGAGGTCAACCTATAAGCCTGAGGAAATTCGTTGGGTTAGTTGATTGCAATTGTCTACATGTTGATTCTTACACAAGCCAAAAACTAATAACATTATATTTAATAATATGTTTTCCTTCTTTGAGGTTGGCTAGTGCAACTCTGACTAATTGTGTCATGGATTATTATCAGAGTGAAGTTGCATTTGAAGGTGAGACTGGAAAGTTATTCAGAGCTGGCTTTCATGACCGACAGGGCAGGACTGTTCTCATTTTGAGACCAGGATTTCAGGTAGTTTATTTAGATAATTTTGGAGCATAACATTCCTTGGACTTTTGTCATTTTTAAAATCGGTTGATACTATAAATGTTGCAGAACACAAAATCAGTAGACAACCAACTGAGGCATCTAGTGTATCTCTTAGAGAATGCTATCCTTAACCTTCCAGAAGGCCAGGAACAAATGGCATGGTTAATAGATTTCACTGGGTGGTCATTAAGCAACAGTGTTCCCATCAAGACAGCTCGAGATACTGTCTATATATTACAGAACCATTACCCTGAGAGGCTAGCCATTGCATTTCTCTACAATCCTCCGCGGATTTTTGAAGCATTTTGGAAGGTTTGGTTTCTGCTTTCCTAGACTGCATTCTGATTCTTTTATAAGACTTGTTATTACTGAAATTGTCTATGGATTTAATAAAAATGCACCTTAAGAGTCTACTCAAATGAGAGGGGCAATGTAAGAACACTAATAATATTCCTGCTGCTTGACTTCTGTAATTTACTTCCTAGCGTTTGGATTTTTTGCTTCTCTTTCATTAAGAACTCCAAGTTCCATCTTTCCTTCCCCAATTCACCAAGCAAACTGTAAAAATACTTTGATCAAAACAATATTTAGAATAACATTTCTCTTATCTGAGTTACCTTTGTTTTATTTTTACATTTTTACTGTTTCTTTAGTTTTCAAATCATGATCTTTTTATCAGGATAGCATATTATGCCTCCATGCCTGCAGGTTGTCAAGTATTTCCTGGATGCCAAAACATTTCAGAAGGTAAAATTTGCGTATCCAAATAATAAGGATAGCGTAGAGCTCATGCAATCATACTTTGACCAGGAAAATCTTCCAACTGATTTTGGAGGAAAAGCCACTTTGCGATATGATCATGAAGAGTTTTCCAAACTAATGATTCAAGATGATGCAAAATCGGCAAAATTGTGGGGATTTGATGACAAACTCCATTGTGTTAGTAATGGGCATTCTGGAGCTGAGGTTGCTCCGGAGCCAGTCAGCATTGCACCTTAAGCAAGTTGAACTGCTCTTCTGTGTGGCATTGGAATAAAATTTGTAGACAAGAAATCCGCTTTTAGCGACATTATAATCTGCGCTCGTGATGGATTAATATATATATAGAGAGAGAGAGAGACACACACACACACACTCACACTAGCACCTTGCGAGGGGAAATGCTTGTCTCCCATTGGCACTTAACTCAGACGTTAAACCAGTAGAGGCAAACAAGTTTGTGTTAATAACTCACTCACTCTTGTTGCTGTCTGTTTTTGCGTGCAGATTGAATCTGGCTATATATAATGAGTTGATTATGGATATAAATTGCTCTTTGATTTTAAAATACACCATATGCTACTATAGATTCACAGAATCAAATTTATTTACAAACAAACTCAAGTCATGCAGGTGTAAATATTTGTAACTTTCAACTTTCAAATCGACGTGAATGACTCTGCTGGGACTAATTATTATCTATCATACTGCGTTGCATTGAAAGTGTAAACGGGAAAAGCAAAACGCTCAAAAGAACAGACCCTGTTAGCTACACAAAGAACTCTTAAGTCAAAATCTTCAGCCATATATGCATCTGACAAACAACACAAAGTTAGCTGCCTTTCGATTTTGCAGGAACTGAGAGTAGCAGCACAGACGAGCGGAATTACAAAAGCCGCCTTTTAAAATTCCGTGTAGTAGATTGGTAAGTTCGTACCAGCAAGCCAATTCCTATACCAACGCCAACACAGATTCCGAGCCCAATTCCTACGCCAACCCTCACACCAGCGTTGAACCATGAGAGTTCGCCATCTTCACAATCTATGCATTCTGTCCTCCCCCAGTAAATGCTGCTGTAGTCTTCATCATTTTCTGGTTTGTAGCTTATGTAATCGGATAGCTGCAAATCAGGATTGCAGATTGGTTTAAAACATAAAAATTATATAAGGGAAAAAAAACAATTAACTCTTATCTAATGGAACACTAACTCACAATCATGGCAATGGAAAATTAATAGAATGGGCAATCCAAGAGAAGACTTGCAACAATAAAGCACAGATATACATTACACGGGTACAACCATGCACCAATAGCTCTTGAGGAGAGAGAATAATTGACATCATCAATTTTTTTCTCATATGCCCTCCATCTGATTCAGACCACAATTAAATGAAAAGCCGTGATAAGACCAGCACAATCATATTCAAAGAAGCAAATCTCTATTCTTTAGCGTATCCATATGTATGAACTGATCTTGACAGGATCTAGCAGATTTAAAGTGAACCCATGACAAAGCATACTGAGAAGTGCAATATATCTGCTAGGAGCTTGATTATGAAGCAAAATATTTAGCAGTCACATAATCCAGAGATTGACAGTATCAATGAAGAAATTATTCAATAAGGTGTGGGATCAAGCTAAATCATCTCTTGATATTCTAACTTTTGGGAAGACATACATATGCAACACCATTATCTGGTACAAACATGTTATAATCACAAAAATTACAAGCAACAATTAAACAAGACCAATTTGTCACATCTAGCCGATTATAACAATTTGGACATCAATGTTGGGCTCATGAAAAACATTTCCAGGAGCTTTCCATGGGGTGGGTTGAGGAGTTTAGCAGATGATCAACCATTATAAAGGAAAAATTATATCCTCTGCTATTATATGTGTTTTTGCCATCACATTCTGGAAGACATCAATATAGAGAAACAATAAATGGTCAGGGAATCCATAGTGCTAAATAAGAAACCGTCAGAAATGTACAGAGGACATTTGATAAATAAGAAGAAAGAAGACACTGGTGCAAGCTAAAATTGCATGTCAAGCAGAAATCTATAAGAAGACTTTCTCCAGAAGATGGAAACAATGTGCAGGTTGCAGGGCCCACACCAAAGTACTCTGATCATTAAATGAAACATTGATTATTTGATGATTATAAGAGCCAACTGATTTCTACTGAAGCTTATGCATTCATGTATAAGAATATATAGATTCTGAAAAGAGAATTATAAATGACTAATGGCATAGGGTGACGCTCATCAAAAAGATTAATTCGACATACTTCATCCTCAGGCAAGCAAGTATAACAACTAATAAGAATTCCAATTAGATGAATGATAATTACCTTAACGTTAGTTACTCATCAGCCCACAATGCAGGAAACTGTATGTCACAATCCCCATTAAATTCATTCAATAAATAAAATAGTTTTCATAATAATGCCCAAAAGAAGACCAGGAGATAGTGGACCTCACAAGTGAACACTGTGTTCCACGTGGCTTTGGGCTAAAGATCATGCCCGTCAGTTTTGGCAGAACAAGGATTTTGAAAACAAAGTAACATTAATGAAAAGGGCAATTGAGTACCACCCCATAACTAGAAAATTGCGCCCTGCCCATCACCAAGACACATTAAAGATAAGATTCCACTTTCCAGCCCAAGCATGAATGTCAAATGGAACTTTTGTTGTCAAATGGTTGAAGACAGGAAGCATGTAACAGGCATAATTAGAAAAAACTACTATAAGCTCTACATCACCAGGGTTTTGAATCTCATCATCTCTTTTAATCACTAATTATCACTAGTTTACCTCTACGGAACATGCAATTACAGTACAGCCCTAATAATGTAGCCAAACAGATTATCTAAAATAAGAGAACCAAACAATATTCAAAAACAAAATTTTAAGCACCATTACCTGCCAATCAAGCCCTGGTGATACATTTTTTTCGCTGTCAGTCGTCTCATACTCAGGGATTGCATCCAACATGCTCTTCCTGTTATGCTTCTTTCGAAAACTAAGCTGCAAAGTCTTGGTTAAGATGATTGGTGTTCCTGAGAAGCTGCCTGCAACATAAACCTCAATTTTCAGTGATGGTAATTCAGGAACTATGATATGTTTTCCCTTCAGAAACCCAGTGCCAGCACTGATCTCAGATTCACATTTCATGCTCCAATGTTTCATATTGTTTTTTGATTCTCCTATGAAACCATTGCTATTAGACATCTCCAAAACCCCGGATATAACGAGATCTTCTTTGTCAAATACCTCGAATTTCACACTCCCCGTCAACCTAATATTATCTGTGCTTACAAATGTGGCTTCTTCAGATTTCTTGTCTAACCTATCTCTTCTAAGAAGTGAAGAGACACCATCAGAGTAAATGCTGCTTCGAACACCATTAACTTCTAAAAGGGTGTCAGGGTTCAATGGGATATGGTTGAGAGTGAGAAATTCAGGGGTCAAATCATCAACCTGGAAATTACTGATCCTCACATAAAAGACTCTCATATCAAACCAAGGCAATGATAGATTGGTACGAGTTTGGTATGGAGAGTGTTTGATAATTTGAAGGCCAGGATCAGTTGCTTCATCATTGACCACCGTTTCACAAGGATTATCCATGTTTCAGGAGCTTATTCCTCACTGAGACCCTCCAATATGGACTGCAATGATGACATGGCAAGAACCGAGTTCTTAATATGAGATAACCAATGAAAACCTGTTTCAAAATCAAACATAGCACTTTCTATTCAGATAAATAATGACAGGTGATTGATTATACACACCTTCTACAAGAATTGAAATAGAAGAAAATATATTAAAAAGAAAACCAGAAATCCCAGTAATTAGAGACAGATTCACAAGACGAGCGAAGAGAAAGGCAACACGTCGCCGGCTAATAAAGTCTATTAAAAGGATCTAACATTTAGGAACAGAAATCCTTGAAATAAGGAAAGAAAAGAAAAAATCATAACAGAACTAAAAGATGCAAGCCAACTGTACCATTAATATCTGAACAACACAAGTCATATGGAAAGTACACACTCCATTGTATCTATTTCGAACATACGTAGGATTTGAGAGTAGTTCCATCAAGCGATTATACAAGAGAGTAAAACAGAGTCACGAGAATATTTCAGTTGCTCGTAAACAAAATTTACTATAATCCAAACGACAAAATAAATATAATTAACAGATGCAGCTACGGAATTATATCTTTGACGAATACATAGTTACCCCCCAGGAAAGAACAAATTCTCAATAAAACTTCCAGAAATTTGCAAAGAAGAACAAGAAATCACAGAACATAGAACTGCGATTAAAATAATTAAATAAACCCACTAATAGTTACAGGTAGGTAAGCAAGCGTAATTCGCTTCTCTCGATTCAAACTATGCAAAACATCCAATTGAAAAACTCATGAACTGTTGTTCAATTCAACCATCTTCCCTCCTTATCGACGGAAAAATCAGAAAATAAATAAATAAAGACAATACGTACGTACAAAATTGGCCAGTAATAAAGGGCAAAAAAAAAAAAAAAAAAAGCCACACGTCAACCGATTGACAAAAACACTCCTTTACTCTAGAAAAATATAGAGCCACAACACCCCCCCTGCACCAAAAAACAGTTGTCAAAGATATTGTAAATAGCCTACTTACGAAGAAAATCTTCCATCCACAACCTTGATTTGTATCCAATTGTTAACTCCTATATCAGGTCACTTCACAACAAATCACTTTCGAGGTCTAAAGCTTAAAGGTCCTGATCTTCTAAGCAAAATTCGTGGCTAACAATAATAGAGGAGGAACCAAATTTTTATTTTTGTTTTCGAGTACAAGTGGAGGAAATCTGAAATTCAAAAAAATTCTGAAATAGAAGGATGGGACATTCGTGGCTTCACCAGCGTATTTATCAAAATTTTTATATTTCTAATTTATAATAATTAGAATTTTTAGTATTTAATATAATAATTAATAATTTTTTTTTTTATAAATTCTAATGTGCCATAAATTATATTTTAATAAATATTCTAAATGCAAATTATATTTTAATAAATATTCTAAATGCACCCATTAGCAAAAAACCATATGTATATATATAGCGTGAATTTGTTGAATGACATTTTCGTATATGGTTTTAAAATGAGAGAAAAACAAATAAAATTATAGAATATTAGAATATATGGAGGAAATCTGAATGGAAATGGGCCTGTCTGATGTTGGTTATAAATAATGATGATCTTATCCGAATGGGAGCCAACTATTGGCAATCACGAGGCGGCGGGGGTCCTTTTCAACGGTACGAAATAGGCTTTGAGTATAATTAACGGCTAAATTTACTTGACCGTTACAGCTTCATTGCATCATGATTAGATCATACAAAGACCATTGGGCCTAATATTTGGGACCAATTTTATTATCGTCCCTTTGTTGGAATGTACTAGGCCAAAGGCCCAATTACTGTACCAATAGGGGAGACTATGTTGAAGGTTTCCTTTCGACTCTCGTAGCTGCCAAATCTCCGTCCATACATCTTTCATTTGAAAATGGAAACAGACAATAAGCTCCTTCCATATTGTTTTTCAACTGTTCTGTTATTTTTGTAAAATAAAAATTATATTTTCATAATTTAAAAATGTGTTCGATAACATTTACTAGTCGTATATTTTAAAATTAGAGATGTGAAATGCATTTGGCATTATTTTTAAAAGTTTAATTTTATAATTTGTTTATATATTATTATATAAATAATTAATATTTTGACTATTTCAAGAATAAAATATTTTTTGCAAAATTTTTTAATTATGTTAAATATGTCAAATAAAAAATAAAATTAATATTTAAAAAATATTTTATATATTTTAATTAAATTAAATTCTTTAATAACTTTTTTAAAAATTAAAAAAATTAAAAGGTTTTTTTATTAAATTTTATATATTTTCATTTAAATAAAATGATAACAAAATTATCTTGTAAAAAATGAAATAAAAATAATAAAAATATATATTACAAAATATTAATAAATAATATATATTTAAGAAAATTATTATTATTTTATTATTTTATAATTATAACTTTATTAAATACATTAATAATCTAATCATTGTTAATAGAAGCGTAGGTTGTGGTCGTCATAAGTGTCAGACAACTTGAGTTATTTTGTAAAATAAGGAAAACAACAAAATGTTATTTTTAACATTTTTTTATAAATAATAAAAAATATTTTACATATTTTATAAAATTCCAACACGAAATCAATGTTTTCAAATACTCAAAAATGGAAGTGGTAACTGGAATGTGTCTGTGATGCCGAATCGCAAGACACAATTGTTCAAAAGTAAGCCGTTCTGTTTCATTTTTGTTATATTTTGGTTTTCAAACCCAACTTATTGACATAATTCAGCCAAGTGTTAATGTGTTAGTAGCTATGAAGAAGCTCCATCTCAGTCTGACATTAAGCGTCAGCATCGTAATAATAAAATAGCTAACTCATTGGTTGAAAATGGCAGCAGCCCAAACGGATTTCTAAGTTCTAGTTTCTAGAAAGACGTCTCCGTTGGGATGACAGATAATTGACCAGTAATTACGTTTATATTAGTGGGTTATATTACCTAGATCCATTTTTTTTTTATTTATAAAAAACAAAATAAATATTTATAAATATTTTAATGGAAGAATTAAAATTATTAATATATAAAATTTTGAGAATGATTTGAAATACTAAATTATTGAACTTCAATAATATCTTGCTGTTAAAATTTATAAATCACAAATAATTACTACAGGAACATGGAGTGTACAACAAAAAATCATTCGATAAGTAAGTTATTTTTAGGAGTTTTTTTTTTGAAAGAAAAAATAAATTTTATGTATCTAAAAAAATAATAGTTTCATTTGCCTTTAAATGGTAATTTTTAATTTTTTTTTATAGTTTAAGAAAATTATTTGATATTTGCAATGTGGGACTCTTAAAATATGGGATTAATAGATAGTTTATTAAGATGTTAACGTAGAATATGTTAGATTAACTCCTTATCTAGATTTGCACCTAGTTATCCCATAAGTTTAACATGTAGCTCTTTTAATCAATATATAATCTTAATAATTATCACGTAATCATAAAAATTTAGACATAATTTAAATAATTGTTATGTGATCTCCTTTATCAACTATTTTTTTTTATCTAGTGCGCTTTAATTATTGGGTAACGAATTATTAAATTTAATTTTTCTTTAGTTTGTGATTTATGTTCGAATCAAACTTATTTTTGAGGTGAAAAATATTAATATCTTATCGAGATTTAAAACTTATACTTTACAGTATATTCTTTTATTAAAATTTATTAGTCGACACGTAATCAAACTAAAATAATTATTTGAGTAAACTCTAACCTTTTACTTATTTATTTATTTGTTTGTTCTTGGCATAACCTTTTTAACCTCTGTGTAACGGTAAAATAGATGTAGATTAGACCCCAATTCTTTAACTTTAGTTACTAATTTTGACTTACCTGACCTCTAGATAAGAGTAAAATGTCTGCTTAATACCTCTATGACCTTCTAACTAAAGCTTAAAGGTCTTTAATTTGGTTGCTCTCTTTTTTCTAAATAGATTAAAAATATATAAATAAAGCGATATATAGTATAACAATACTTATCATTGCTTAGATCTTCTATTAGACTTACACAGTTTATTTTGATTTGCATAATTTAAGGAAGATTGATATCTGATTAATCGTTAATTGCAACCAAAACACTTCAACTTCAATGATTCATACCAATACAATTACATGTAAAATTACGATCTTGCATTGATTTGATGTACCAAGTTTTGATTCTCACAATACGAATACGAAAAAAATTAAAATATTCACTTGCTTTTAAGTTTGAATTTCTTGGAGACAATCCTTATAGCTAATGTAATAAAATTCACCCAAACCATATTAATAATACTGCTATATTTTAATAATAATGCGTGGTTGGATCTTCTATAATTATAATTCATTTGTCAAAAAATTCAAATTTACACATTAAACTAATATGCACACTAGAGATGTAGATTGATAATTTAATAATATTTTCTCTCAAATTTAAAATGTAGGTGAAAGTGAATTTAATAAAATAAAAAAATAAACCTCTTGACTTGGCCACCAAGATTCAAATTGTGTGGGTTTAATAAAAAATAATTAAAAAAAAAAGTTACACCTTCTTCACAAATCACAAGTTTCCCTCCACCCCTTTTTGTTTTTTCTTTCTTTTTTTTTCTTTTTAACAAAATTCCGACACAAACGACCAATGAACAGGTTTATATATTCAAACTTGGCTTCAATAGGTGAGATATACTGTTCACCTAATCCTAGTATCATTTGAATATTCATACAAGTGGTTGTCCACAAGTTTTTTTCTCTTTTCCGAAACCATAATTTCAACAGGGGCTCATTATGAATTTGCTTCTTTCAATCCTAATTGTAATTATGATATTCTTAAGATATATACAAAGCAAAGCCCTTGAACAGGACACTTGAATCTGAGTGACAAAGTATATTGATTTTGCCCATGTAATATCTACGTGCTTTTATTCATATATAGAAACAGAAGAAGACATTTTTCAATTTTTTAATTTTTTGAAAAGAAAGGTATAGAAAAAAACTCAACTAAGATATAAACCCTAAACAATCTAACCATGGTTAGACTTGGACATAGACTTGGCCATTCATTAGCTTTAGTAGGTAGTCTTATTCTTATCCCGCGTCGGACTTTATTTTCTCCCAAGTTGTCTTATTATTGTTCTGCAACAAAGGGTAGGATTAGAATATAGATAATAGAGAAATAGATAATAAAGAAGAAAAGGAAAGATGATTTTATTGGCCTTCTAGATTTTAAACGTTGTTTATTTTTATTCTAAAAGAGTAGGGTATTATAGTAAGACTGCGCGCACACACAGAGAGAGCAGAGAGAGAGAGAGAGTATTGATGGGTTTGCAGAATCTGGATATTGGTCAAAGATATTAGTCCGGTGATTGCCTTGGTGGGATCTGTAAGGGAGAAGGAGGGAGCGTTGTTACACTTTTTCTTTTTTTTTTTAAAACTGTGTGCTCGTCGTATGGATTTAAGGATTCAACAGGGAAGTAGAAAGGAGATATAAAACATCAAAACTCATGGAAGATTTGATTTTGTTGATTTGCTTGGTTTAGAGAGAAATTAAGTTCGTTGTTTTTGGATAGAGAAGGCTGATTGATCGAGGAAGAGGGAATACACATACATATAAAATAATATATATTGATGGGAAAAAAGAAGCCTCAAAAAACCAAGGAGCTTGCAATAGCAATAGCTGAGGTTTCATCAACAGGAGATGAAACCCAGCAGCAGCAGCAACAACAACAACAGCAACAGACCCCTCGAAAGAGAGGTAGGCCTCGGAAGATTGTTGAAAAGACTGAAAGTGAAGAGAAGAAAGAACAACCAGCAGCAACAAAACCACAAGCGGCAGAAGAAGTCGGTAAAAATCAATCGAAAAGAGCTAAAACCAGCGAGGAAGAACAACAAAAAGAGTTAAAGCAAGAGGAACCATCAACTTCTGTGGATAAGTCTGTTGTTGAGAGGGAGTTGCCTCCAAGAAGCAGAGCTAGGAGAAAAAGCAAACCCAGAAAGAGCAGCTGAAAATATTACGGGTAATCTCCTTTTGTTTATTTTTCTATTATTTCATCTCCTATATTTTTTATGAACCCACCCTCGAGGTTTCGTGATTAGGAAGTCCCGTAGATTTCGTGATGATGCTCTTACATCATTTGTTGTTTGATCGAAGGGATTGTGTTTATCAACTTCTTTTATTATCTGAATTCGAAGATAGAAGATATCATATTACTCTTGATTCATATACATGTTATTGTTTTTATCATGAATTAAATTATATCAGTGATTTTAATTTACTATGTCATATACAAGTGTTTTTTTAAACATTTGATAATCATGGAGAGAGTAGAGGGAGGGAGCCGAGCGGCTGAGACAGTTAGTCTGTGTACGTATTTTTGTGCTGGCTTTTGCAAACGTTGAATAGATTCAGACTGAAAAGATCGATAGATCGTTTGTGGGGAAGGGAAAATGGAGGAGCGGAAACTGAATGTAACTGTTAATGACAGTGACAGTGGCAGTGGCAGTGTTGGCAGTGCCAGCTTTAAGCTGCTAGGATAGGAGAACAAGAGACGCTGAATTATAATTGCTTTGGACAAAATAGTTGCCGGCCAACTCAGGACTCTCGGTCACTAGCACGTGACCATCACGCTCACGCACAACATAATCAGCAGAGCATCGTTAGGCCGTACTACCCACCAATGGGATGATTGAAAGAAACTTAAGGAGAAAGAAATGCGTGTCATCCACGTGTTTGATGGGAGATTGAAGATGGGATTTTGCCGACTGGAAAAATACAAGGTGGAGAAAAAAAAAAGCCCAATGAGATTGGCATGAGAATAGTAGCAATGGCAAAATGGGAAATGTGTCCATTAAAATAACCATCAATTGTAGAAGGAAAGGATGGTAATAACAGAGTTGTGGATTAAACGAAGATGAAGGTTCAGCTGATGCAAATGGAAGGACAATGGAAATGGAGTACAATTCCTTTCACAATTTTCAATTCACAAACAGTCGAGCTGAGTTGTCTTCTTTTGACACGCTACACTTGTTGTGCGTTCGTGTTCAGGTTCTGTCCAGTCGAGTGTTGGATTCGGATCACTTGAAGCAACATATCATCATTCACAAAGAAAGGCGTCTCTCTGCGAAAATTTGGTACGTTCCTACTTTAGCTTAGCTTAGCTGGAAACTTCAAAATAATTTTGTACGAATAAAATTTTATTATCACATCACGTTTACATCTCTCTATTAGATTAGACAAGAACAAAATTGGATATCGTCGCCCACTTGCAACATAGCTTTATCAATCCAGTAAATTTAACGAGTGCCCATATCGTCGTTATCAGCGCGCCATTTGTTGCCTATTTTATATCCGTACGATTTTTTGGGTGACTGAATGGACATCAAAAATCGAATTAAATGATTGAAGCGGCCCCATTGACTTGAGCAAATGCTAATACCATTCTAATAAAGCTTCAAGGAATCGTAGCAAAGTAGCATGACAAGCGTTGATATTTACGGAGATCCAGCCCCAAGGTTTTTTTACAACACGTCAATGGAAACGTCTAATATGTAACGGGCAAATTTGCAAGTACAATGCTCCTTCTACCTAGCAACTTCCCAAAATTTGAAATGGGTTTAGACAAAGATGAAAGGGCAAACGAATATATAGGTAAAACACACGAAAAAAAAAATGATAAAAAACAAATGAGAGAAAACTTTTTTTATTTATTACAAAATAAATTAAACAAAAAAAGGATCATGCATGACAAAAAATAAGTATCAAAGAAATTGAAGAATTGTAATCCAAAGTGATTTGGTGGACAAGGCTCTTCTGCACATTAAATAACCAATCTTATTACTAAGTAAAGGATGGCAAGGGAAGTGGTTAGTGAATTGGAATTTCGCTTAGTCCACTTCAGTCGCATGATATAAATCCACGATAGTGATAATATCAAAACTGTCACTTTTCAACAGACTGCTTGGCAATGATAGTGCATTTTGACAAACTTTTGGATGAAGATGAGCCAGAGCACTTCGAAACACTGGTAACATCATCGCCCAAGAAAAGCTGAAATGATAACACACCATTGGCCGATAAGCAATCTTAATTATCAAAAACTGAAGAAGGCAAGAAACCTCAGCAACCGTACTCAGCATCCTAATCCTATAAAGATGAAGAACAGGAGGATTGTTAAATTGTTGCAATAACTGAACTTGCATGTCGATAGAGACTAAAAGGCACTAGCTTCCCACCTAGTGGTTTACAAAAAAGAGATAGTTTAATAAAAAGAGTACACTGATATCAACATTAAAAAGACTACTGACAGCATAACCTCATGATGAGCACCTTCTAAGAAAACTCATTTCACTTTCAACTCAACACAAATAAGCAATGGGTCTTAATGTGGTCTATAAATTACTTCAAAAATAAAGCCTTCCAAACTCCTATATTTTCTAAAGTAAAAAATAAAAAAAAAATACAGGTATCAAAAAATAATCTCAACCAAGAATAGTACCCCTAAATATAGCAAGGTACCACCAAACAGTTCGTGACCTTCAAAGAAAAACGAAGAAAATGGGTCAAAACTATTTTAGATCCCTTATGGGCCTAACCTGGCATCAGCCACTTGACTTGTGATGTCGCTCCTTCCTATACCGAGACTGATATGGATCAAATCCACCCTCCTCAGCTCCATAGACAGCCCAGCAGGGTGTTGCAGCCATGTAATCATTGCTGTTGAAAGGTCTTCCAGAAGTGACCTGCAATTCCATCAAAAATATATAGAACGAGAACATTCTAGAGGCTTCAAATATTGAAATTGGTGCAGTACTAACCAGGTCATGAAACTGTTCATAGTCTATCCACGTGAACCATTGGCCATTGACCTTGAACTTCTGAGATTTTGCCAAGAGAACACAACACGAGTGGACATGCTCACATGCAACCTCGTACTCTCCTTCGCTTCTCATGGCTAAAGCCTCGGAAAAGGCTCTCACATCAGCATGCCACGGTACATTCTCCATTGTCAACTTTGATGTAGCAGATCTGTAAGAACTCCATGATTATGCAAGCACAAGATTGCACATAACAGAACTAGACTAGGGCTAAAATACTTACGACCCACAGTATGTAACGCCTTTGATTTCAACAAAATCTGGATTTCCAATACTAAAAAGCTTAGAATAAGCATCTATGTCTTCTGTGTTCCATCCTTTTACCAGTGTCAAGCGATAAACGGTTCGCTGCTGTTTATCTTTGAGAGCTTTCAAGGAATCCTGGCATCATTTACAAATGAAAATGGATAAATAATCTCTGAGGACCCAAATTCACACAAACATCACAGCTACTGCATGCCATGCTGCGTGGCCCATGACAGTAATACCAGGCTAAGACTCAGGATCATATGGGGAAGAAAAGTTTTCGTGGAAAACTTATGCCCATGATATTAACTATTCAGCATTTGTATTGATCAGAATTAAATACCAACTTTGCTTTTTCATTCCCCCTCCGATTTTGTCCTTAAGATATTTCTCTTATTCGTTCAGCTTTCTCCTTGATATTTCACAACTTATTTAAATATATATAAACCAAATAAAACATACTTACAATGAATCTCTCCCAAAAGTCCCCGAAGAGAGGTCTATCGATTGCCTTCAAGCTTTCTTTTGTTGCAGCATCCACACTTACATATAACTGCATGTGACAAAAAACTCAAATTGGTTTGCTATTCATGACCAAGGTATAATTTCGATTTCAAAAAGCCAGAAACAATGATGACCCACAGACCTGGGTGACAGGCTTCAGCAATTTAATTTTGTCAGGAAATTGTGCATTTGTTACAAGAAATGTAGAAATCCGCCTTCTGTGCAGCTCATCCACAAGAGTATTGATCTCTGGATACATAATTGGTTCACCAACAAGTGATAAGGCACAGTGCCTTGGAGTTAGACCTTCATTCAATCGCTCCATTGTAACACCTAGAGGCATAGGATTTTGTAATCAATGCAAGCAAATAGGTCTATGCTGTAAATTATCATCTAGCAAATGTCTTTTTCTTTCTTCCTCTTTTCACACACAAATACATCTACAAAGGACTGCTCTTGACTTGCAATACTGGAGCCACAGCACCTCATGGTGTATAGTGGAGGTGGAAGATAGGGCATGTGAAGCACATAATTAAAATTTTACTACTTAACTTTTCTTCATCATGGCCTGATGAGGATGTTTCACTATCTCCTTCTTCACCATGGTTGGATGATATTTTTTTTTTTTTTTTTAGGTCTAAGCATAACTCACAATTTCACATGGCTAATAAAGTAGAACAAATACACAGGATTTACCAGGAACTCCTTTCATTTGTTTAATCATCTTTGTATGAAGGTCTATTGCTGTATTTACAATCTGTAGTGGATCATCCATCTTCCACTGCCAACTCTTCCCTACAGGATTTGTGTGATGCCTCCAGCAAAAAACACATTTGTTTGCACATGCCAAACTAGGGGTAGCCTCCATGCACCTGTTCCATCCAGAAGTTTGAGATTAAAAAATCACTGAGACTCACCAAATTGTTAATATTGTTGGAGGAATTAGAACTAACACTGTAATGACGCCACAACGACTCGGACTTAGTAAAAGCATAAGCAAGTGATAGTTACCTATGACTTTCAATGCCGTAAAATGAGTGCTTGTAGCAACCTCCTCGGCCTCTAAGTTGTGACTTGGTCCATCTACAGATTTTGACACCACTATGCGAACCAATAATTTTATACCCCTGTGAATCACATCATTTGAAGCAACCAAACACATCAAAGCCCCCAAATGCACGTATAAAATTATAACCAGAGCTCATCACATAAACTAACTGATACAGGTAATCATTTACCAGAATAAAAATTAACTTCCTACATTTATGTAAAAATCTCTCGGGCATAGCGACAAATGGCTGCATATGTTTTTATAAGGGGAATGAAGTCAACAGCACTAATGTTTGTCCAAGTTTTATAGACATAGATCCTCCATAAACCATCACTAATTTAATTCCCCTGTTTTGGTAGCAAAATTAAATGTAAAAGCGTCAAAAACTTGCCCTTAAAATTCTGAAAGAAGTTAAAATGATGTACCTGCTTCTCCAGACTCATTCTAATAACTGGTGTAACCATATCTCTCTTGCCATCGATAACTTTTCCATTAGTTTCAGCAACATTTATGGACTTCCTCGATGGCACTTTACCAGCAATATCCTCAAGATCAACCACCTCGGATTCAACCTCCTCCTCCTCCTCCTCCTCATAATCACGATCATCACCATCACTTTCCATTACCACGTCAACCTTACCAATACTTTTCCCCACTTGATCACCACCCTTCAAAACGGTAACAAGTCTTTTACTCCAATCACCAAAAACAACGTCCAGTTCACCGTTATCCACATCACCCTCAACAACCGGCAAAACCTCAACTGCACCCAATTCTCTCATTTTCGTCGACAAGTCTCTCGCCACCATATTAGAAGTTTTCTCGTACGCTTTACTTCCCACACCAAAAACCGCGAACTCACACTGGGAGAGCAGCAACGAACCCACTCTAAAATCATTTGAGCTTTCGTCTAGCCAACTCGTAAAAAATTTAGCGGATTCTGGTGGCTTTCCATCTTCCCAAGTGGAAGCAACAAACAAAATTAGAGTTTCTTTGGGTAAGTCTTCGGGCTCGTAATTTTGTGGATCGATGAGGTCGAATGGAAGGTCATTAGATGTTAAGAGGGAGTGGAGACGCTCTGCTAGGGTTTTCGAGGTGCCAGTTTGTGAGATGAAAAAGAGTTTTCCTCTTTTAGATTTAGGGTTTTGAGGCTTTAGGGGTTGTAACGGCAGACTGAGAAGTTTGTTGAGGCGGCGAGATTTGAACACGAAATAGAAGGTGGTAGCAGAGAGGAGCGCCACGAGAGTGAGGCGAGCGCGTATAGATAATAAAGACATGTTTGGTACTTTGTTTCCTTGCTTTAAGGTTTTACAGGAATTTGATTCAAGTGCAATTCATTGTGTGTTGAGAGTAGAAAAGCAGTAAGGATTGAATACTGAACCGAGGTAGAAGAAGACGACTGGTTAATTTAGCTAATACGAAAAGAAGTTGGGCTCATTTAAGTACTGGGTTTCGAGCCAATAGTTAAGTCGGCCTCGTTGTTTTGGGCCTCTTTCAAAAATGTTTTGGGTCCCTCGTCCGTGGGCTCAGAGAAGCCGTATGTATTCATTTGCACAAAAGATGACAACCAAATCGCAGAACACAGCCATCAATGATTGGAACATTTTTCATGTCAAAAATCACAACAATGTTCATTTTTGACTTGTGGTGTGCAAAATTGCGATTTTCTCTATGCATGAAGAATCAGTATTCTTTTTCCGTTACAAAAGGAATAATGAAGGTTGCCTTCGCCTCAATTGAAAACAACAATGATCTTGTACAATTTGCTGTCAATAGTATATACACAAGTCAGGTTTCATAATTTAAGGGCGCCACAGCGTTTTTTGTGCAGAGTGCTCCTTCCTTGTTCTGGGCATAAGTCATCCGAATTTCCCAATTCAAGCTTCTTAATATACCCTCCAATGGATCAATTATCTCAACCTTATCACGAATTATTGCCCAGCCTCCAGGCCTTAACACACGATCCATCTCAACAACAATGGAAACTGGCTGCTTACACCTGCAAATGGAGTATTTATGGTGTCAAATAATTGATATACCACGGGTTGAACGGTCTGGACCTATGACGTCCAAAAGAAAAGCAAGTCGCCTTTTTTAGAGAGATCATCACAAGAAAAAAAATACAAGATGATTATCACAAAACCCAAACTGGAAATGAAAAGCACATTAATCTGTTCTTAAGCCGTGAGAATAGATGATCAGCATGCAAGAGGTCATAAGGTTTGGGTTAGTCCCCCAAGACTCACACCAATCATGGTAGATACCAACAAGACCACGGTCAAAAATAGCAGGAAGTGTATCTGGTGCATGTACAGGGATCACATTCATCACCCAAATTTTCTGTTGTGCAAGTGCTGCAGCAAATCTGCATGTTATGGACCAACATTAGGATTCCATTTCCCGATATTTTTCATTTTCTATAATTAGATAAAAGTGAAAGAGAGATGATATTAGAAAACAAGGGGCAGAATTACTAATTTGAATGAAGAGAATATTTGTATATCCTGTTTGTGGGCATTACTACCACTAACTATTGATTATGTAAATAAGGCACCTTTCAAAGGATATGTTAAATGCTCAGTTGAACGTTTGCACACCCTCCATAGATGGGTTTCTTGTCTGTTACATACCGGAATTCTGACCAATCAATACCCATTCCTGGGAGATATGACTTGTCAACAATAGCTTTCCAGTGGTTTGCATCCGAGATCAATTTTCCTTTATCATTCAACCAGTCAGGGTAAGTTTCCGGCCCCTTTGGCCATTCCTCTGGCCACTCAATACCGTGTTGTTCAATTGAAGATGGAATGGTATGTAAGCAAGTCTTCATAGGCACGTCCCTGCTCAGAAATGCAGTCATTAGGCAAATGGGCATAAAATAAAAACGAATGTGAGACTGCTAGCAAGCATTAATCTAAGGATATACATAATTGATTTGCAAATTCTCATAAACTGAAAGAAGAAAAGAATTGTGCTAATTGCTTTTGATGAAATTGAATTGAATTGGTTTTGGCATAATGGCAATATGAATGATCTTAAATGCGGAAACTCAAATTGATCCAATCTGTGGCTACAATCAAGTTGACAGTAATGACACCAGATGCTAACAACAACCGAATTCATTGATTCCTAGTTTATTCAGAACACAACTATTTACTTTGGCTGCAGGAGGCTAGGAATTTATTCACTTATATCATGCAAAGGTACAGTGGAAATTTTGCTTAATTTATTATCTATATCAGAATGACGATTTAGTTTCTCTGCTGGAATCAGAGTTTCATGGAATGACAGTGAACAGGTTTATTCCGGATCATGTATTAAACCAATGCTCAATGAGTTCAACGACTTATCCTTGCCAAAGACAAAAAGACGAAATTTTGTAAGGCTATCTCATCTTAGCTTACCATGCTGCATCTGGGTTTTCATTTTCCATGCACAGAGGAGGATGTTTCTTCGTTCGCAATTCATATATATCAATTGATTCTGGTTTCTGATATATTTTGACTCCTACATCACTGCCTTCATCAGTTTTATGAACCAGAATATTCCAACAGATAGATGCTGTCAATGTGGTCATGACTGGCCAAAAAATATAATATGCTTAGAAAACATGAGAGACTAAGACAATTTTCTACCATTTAAAAAGCGGCACAGCATGTGAAAAATACTGATAAGAAGTTGAGCACTCATAGCAAGTTTCAATGAATAAATTTTGGCCACTGCAATAGAAAGAATATTCTTTTTCTGACAAAGAGTGCAGCAATCTCTCTGCTTTACCAGCCAAAGAGGACCAGGGCATCAAAACCACCAAGTATCAAGAGTTTGAGATGGCGAACCATGTGCCTATTATGCACAGAAATCTTACTTGCTGCTAATAAGGTTGCATCTTGGACTTAAAAACCAACCCAGCCTAATGTAGATATGTATTTTGAGTCTAGGTCTGAATAACGTTTTATTTAATATATATCTTGCTATCAACATGTTGAAGGCACAACTGTGACTTAAATCCATGCTTAGGAGAAACAAACAATACACTAAAGCAAACAGCTCCAAATGGACTATGGACATCAAGCATATGGAGTAAAAGTAATGCTTACCAACCCAGTTTAATAATTTTTTCATTCTTGATGTTCAACATCATCAAAATCTAAATTAAAAAAAGAAAAAGACCAAAAAAGGCCAAACCTTCTTCTTCAATGCTGTCATGTTTAGTTGACAAAATAAAGTATCTGCTTGGCCTTAAAATCCCATTCATCTCTAGAAGAAGCTTTCCACCTGGAAAAGAAAGAAAATATTGTGCTGATTAAACTGAAAGACAACCTCTAATAGAAAAGTAAATAAATAGCATAAATGAAGGGTAAAAGAAAGGGTAAAGCACAAGCCATTTGAGTGCCAAGGTATCAAAACACCACTGGGGAAAGAAAGCCTTCTATTCCCAAATGGGCTAACCACTGTAGGAAAACCGTTTTCCGCGTTCAAGAGCTACTTATGCTAGGTCAACTAGATCATCCTTCAAGCCTAGTGTTAATGCGAGGACATACGTATCAAGGAGAGAAGCCGCAAAGCTTGCATCTGAACATCCTATGTCCAGCACCACATGAATATTCTTTCCCCATTCTATATCTGGTAATAACATATACAATCAAAATGTAAATCAGTCAAGGATGTCAAGGTTTAAAATGAAACATTCATTAATCATGACATGCAATGCCCTACATAAGCTAAATATATTTATATCCATTTTAAAGTACACCTTACCATAAGAAAAAATGTCTTCTTTTTCTTATCCCCCCGAGATTGATGAGGACGCAAAGTTTATTCAAAAGTATCTTAATCGCACAGTATGTTAGGTAGTGGTGCCCAAAGTGAAAATCTTACCAAGATGTTGATGACGGTGATTCTCACGCTAGAGGATGCTATAGAAGTTACAGTAATAGTGAGTGTTTATAATCACCATCAATTATTAAATACAGTAACAAAAATTCTGTTAGTATGCCTCCGAACTAATTGATGAAAATGAGGAAAAGTTGCAGGGCATCAATGTCATCCAATAGGGACTAGCAGTATTCTATATCCTGGCCATGTTTACAGAGGAACATTATTGATTCAACTTTTATAGTGACTGGTAGAAGAAACTCACCTCTTTGATGGATTCAAGGTAGTGAAGAACTCCGCCTGTGAATTCAGACAGGTTTGGGGGAAAAGTAAAATACCTCCAGACTCCACCAACCATTCATGTTTCTTTATGTATGCAGAAAGTTTTGGATGTGCCACATTCTCATACAATATCTGCAAAAGGAGTCGAACAATACCATGCGAGAATATGAATCAAAACATGCCTCTCCATACACTTAACTTCAAAAAAACAGATCCAGAAACATTATACACCTTCAATTGGCTGCGGCCCAAGGCACTGGAATTTCGTATCATGCATGAGGAAGTGACATGAGACACATCCAAGGAGATCTGGAGCAACTCCTTTCTCTATGCCGATAACTTTGTAACTTTCCAGTAGCACTCTCTATGTCAATATAAGGAATGTGATTGTGCTTGCTCCTTGTCTACACAATTTCCAACTATAATGCGCTTTGGGAACACCGGACCCCTAACCTTCCTCTTCTTCTCCGGGCCACTCGATCTGCCACTCTCAACTTCCACCCTCTCCTTGATTTCTTCGTTCTCTTGTTGAAGTAAATCAACATCAATATCAGTTTCCTCAATTCCTTGATTTTCATTCTCAGATTCTTCTTCTTTGCCATCCCCTACTTCTTGTTATTGTTCCACCTCATTTTCCTTTTGCAAATCTTATTATGTATCTCAGTCTTCTTACATGATACTTCTTTTTCGTTCTTTTTCCTAGATTCATGCTTACTAACGGATACAGAAACGGATCCGTTAACCGTTTTCTCATCTTTCTTTCCCAAATCAGATTCACTTTCCACATTTTTGTCTTCTCCTTTACCAATTCCATGCTTTTGGGGTTTTCTTTCTTTCGATTGACTGTCAGTTCTGATTGTTACCTTAGTATTAGCACGATAGCAGAATTTGGAAATTAATAGAAAGATACAGATAAGCAAGAAGATTGAGTTGGTCTGAATTCTTTTCCCTTCTTTATTCAATTTCTTAAAGCTATTTATAAGAATTTTACAATCAAAAGATAAGCTTCAACAGCAAGAACCTGGGAATTCAATGGTAAAAGAACAACATAACAGTAATAAAATCAGCTCTTTATTCTGCTTGCTTGATTCTTGCCTGACCTGGACCTTGTTCACTTCTTCAACAAGCTTGCAGGTTAGATATCAAGTACTCATGGTCTATCATTCCCCCTCACTTAGTGTATCCTTGTTCGCAAGGATAAATTCTGGATATATCTTCGAGAATCGTTTAAGGTTTTCGCACGTGGCATCCTCAACTGGCGCGCCCTTCCATTTGATCAAAACCTCTGTTTTTGGACGATAACCACTCTTCTGGACAATGCGTTGATCTAAAACTGATTCAGGCTGGGGCAGAATTGTAGAGGTGTTTGAGATTGGAGGAAGCTGATGACATATTTGAGTCACTGGTCCCAAATTTTTGCGTAAAAGAGTAACATGAAAAACACACTATGAATCAAGGAACCAGGAGGTAAAGCCAACCTATATGCAACCGAGCCTATTCTTTCAGTAATTTTCATAAGGCCCAAAAAATCGTGGAGATTTTTGTTGATACGGTTGTAACTTCAAATAAATAAAACCCCCAACATCAAAGTGGGCTTGTTAGCAATGTTGATCCGCACGACTTTCCATTCGTTCTCTTGCGAGTCGTAGGTTATGTGGCCAGTCTTTTAGTATAGAATCTCGTTCTCGCATAAACTCATCCACCACTTGAACTTGAGTGACCCCAGGCACATATGACAATACATTGGTGGAGAAATACCGTATACTAATTCAAAAGGAGAGAGTTTTATTACTAAATGGACCGAAGTATTACAGCTAAACTCTGCCCAAGGTAACCATTCCGTCTATTTTCGAGGCTGTGCGCTAGTAAAACAACGAAGATATTGCTCAAGTGTTCGATTCACCGCTTCGGTCTGACCATCAGATTGGGGATGATAGCTTGAACTCAGACGTAGTTTGGTTCCTTGAAGTTGAAACAAAGTTTTCCAGAAAGTAATTGTGAAAATTTTATGTCGATCGCTGACAATTGAACTTGGAATTCCATTACGCTTAACAATGTTCGCGATGAATGCTTTAGCTACCACCAATGCCGTATTTTTTTGGATGTTTGAGTTGCACAAAATGAGCATATTTACTTAGCCGATCCACGACTACCATGATCACTGTATGGCCTGTTGATTGTGGTAATCCCTCGATGAAATCCATCGATACATGGGTCCATATTTTTTTTGGAAGTGTGAGAGGTTGAAGGAGTCCAGCTGGAAGTCGGCAATCTGCTTTATTACGTTGGCAACTATCACTCTGTTGTAAGAATTTCTTCAAGCTTTGCCGCATGCGTGGCCATTCAAAGCTGTCTCGTATTCGGGCTAGGACCTAGTAAAACCCCAAATGTCCTCCGCTGGATGATGAGTGGCTATCCTCCAATATAGCTGGAATTAGAGAGGATGTGGGACTCAAGTGAATCTTATTGTTTTTAAACCACACTCCATCTCTTTGAAGAAATCGATCAGCTGTCATTATCTTGTCTTGAGTGGATAAGGGCTTGTAGAATGAGTCCTGTTTGATTTCTTGTTGAAGTGTTTACCACCAGTCAGCTTGAGGCAACGAAATAGCTAGTAAATTTAATTCAACAACCCTTGATAGTGCAACACCTCCCTGATTTTCCGGCCCTTTTTTGTACTCGATTACGTAGTCATATCCCATTATTTTTGGCAACCACCGGGTTTGTTCTGGGGTCGTAGTTCTTTATTCCAGTGAATAGTTAAAACTCTTCTGGTCTGTTCTCACAGTGAAAGGTTTGCCTAGGAGGTAAGGGCGCCATTTTCTGATAGCCTTGACAATGGCGAGCATCTCTTTTTCGTATTTGGAGAGAGATAACGAGGATTCTTTCAAAGCTTCGCTGAAAAATGCTATCGGTTGCTGTTGTTGTGTAAGGATTGCCCCAATTCCTGTTCCACACGCATCACATTCAATGAAAAAACGGTGAGTAAAATTTGGTAAGCGTAATACTGGAGAGGAAGTTAATGCCTCTTTTAGCTAATTAAAAGCAGTTGCTGCCTCTTGAGTCCAGGTAAAACCTTCTTTGGATAGAAGTCGGTTGATTGAAGCTGCTATTGTTCCAAAACCTCGTATGAACTTCTTGTAATAGCTGGCCAACCCCAAGAACCAACGATCTCCCTTTGTTGTGGTGGGCAGAGGCCAATTAATCATAGCTTGGATTTTTGTAGGGTCAACTGCCACTCCTTGTTCTGAAATGACGTCCTAAGTAATTCGCCTGTGTTACACCAAATTGACACTTTGATTCTTTGGCAAAATTTTTTTAGCCAAAATCGTTAAAACAGTTTGAAGATGTGAGATATGATCTTGCCTAGTTCTAGAATAAACCAAAATGTCGTCAAAAAATACCAAAATAAACTTCCTGAGATCAGGGCGAAATAAATCATTCACGAGGTTTTGAAAAGTTGCTGGCGCGTTTGTGAGCCCGAACGACATGACCAAAGACTCGTAATGGCCTTCATGAGTTCGAAATGCCGTCTTTGCAATATCATCTTCTTTTACCCTGACTTGATGATACCCAGATTACAAATCTAATTTGGAGTAGAATTTTGCACCATGTAGCTCATTCAAGAACTCGTCAATGATTGGAATCGAGTATTTATTCTTTAGTGTAACGTTATTAAGAGCTCTGTAATCAACATAGAAACGCCATGTATTGTCAGTCTTTTTGACAAAGAGAACTGGAGAGGTAAAAGGGTTGTTGCTTGGTCGTATTAATCTGGTCTCCAATAGCTCCTTCACCTATCTTTCGATCTCGGTCCTTTGGTGATATGGATATCTATAAGGGCGTACACTTACTGGTTCACTATTTAGGTGTAAGGAAATTTCATGGTCATGGTGGCGTGGAGGTGGTAGACTGGTTGGTGTTTGAAAGATTCGTTGGAATTTGGTAATTGGTTGAGGTCTGGTGGGGCTTGATGGGGCCTTTCATTGGTATGGCAGGGAGCAATTTGAAATAGCAAACCGCATACCTTGAAAATGTAGGAATTGTTTCTCTAGAAAAGCTTCCATCTTCGTTTGAGTGAGCCCAAGAAATGTATACATTTCACCATTGTTCTTGAATGTCATTAGGAGTTTTTTATAATCAGTTTCAATACGGCCCAAGGTCTCTAGCCACTGCCCGCCTAAGACCATGTGGCATGCTGCTACTGGAAGAACGTAATAATCGGCAGTAACTATGTCCTTTGCATGTTGAGAGAGGGAGCAAGGCATCATCCTGCACATTCAATTTTCTCAGCGTTAGCAACCATTACCTGAAATTTTTCATCTTGTATTACTCGCAACCCAAGTTTGATTGCAACTAATTTGTCAATGAAATTGCGGGTACTGCCCCCGTCGATGAGCACAATGAGTTGTTTGTTCATGAATTTTGCTTGCACTAGTATAGTTTACGGGTGATCAGTGTTGGATATAGGATGAAAGGAGATCTCAGGTAATGCTTCTGATTCATCCACTATTTGGCCAGATTCTTCAATAGTGTTAATTGGGGTCGAATCTCCTAGCATAAAAAGTTGTGGACGTGTACAACGGTGACCTGGGATGAATTTTTCGTCACAATAATAGCATAGACCTCGATCACGGCGGTTCTTAGCTTCTTGACTTGTAATACGTTTGAATGGAATTTGAGTGCTGCTAGTTGAGTTGATCAGCCTCTGATTCGCTGGCGGTCCTAAGACACCAGCTGTGGGATTAGTGGTGATACGTGATATAGATTGATTAGGAGAATGGTAAGGCTGTGAGTGTTTGTTGTGAAGGTGGTTCGTCTCTTCAATGAGTCTCGCTACTCCGATGGAATCGACTAACGTGCGGGGTTGCTTGATCTTGACATCTAGCCGTATTTCATCTTTGAGTCCTGCAAGAAAACAACCAACCAAAAAATTTTCTGGAAGGCCATCTACACAATGAGACAATTTCTCGAAAGCTTCCTGATATTCAGCTACTGTGGACACTTGTTTAAGACGGGTGAGAGCTTCTGACGGATCCTCGTAGTCGGTAGGTCCAAAACGTTGAAGTACAGCCTCAGTGAATTCATTCCAAGATAAGGTTTCCTTGAATGGTCAACTAACAGTGCCACTGTAGTGCAATTACTTCGAGGTGGAACGAGGCTAATTGTACTGGTGGACTCACTAAAATGTTTTTGAATTCGAAATACTGCTCAGCCTTATAGATTCATTCGATGGGATCTTCTCTATTGAACTTAGGGAATGACAATTTGAGGTGGCGGTGAGTTTGCTCATGGTGCTAGTGTGTTCGTGAAGTTTCGTGAAGTTTCTGGGGAGCATGGCCGTTGGGAGGATTCGGCAGGGGCAAAGGGCTTAGTGTCGGGTTGTACATCGGGGGAAAAGTTCGTGACACCCGCATACCTTCAATCTCTGTTGTAACCTTCTGCAAAGCTGAGGTAACTTGATCAAAGATAGATTCACGTTGGGCTAGCATGTTGTTAACGTTGTCACGAAATTCGGCATTGATTTTACCATGGGTGTTCGTGATTGAAACTATAGAAGAATTTGGAAATTAATAGAAAGATATAGATAAGTAACAAGATTGAGTTGTGTTGATGTCAAAATTTTTTAAGAACGAAAAATTCAACATATCACACAAATTTATTGTTGCAATCGACGTAGCACTTTCTCGAGAACTACTTGAAATTATAAAAAAAAAAAATTAGAAATGAAGTTAGAATAAATTTTGACGCTCAAGTCAGCAAAATAGTGCATGCTAAAAAAAAGAGAAAATACGAGTATTGGAGTGTTTTTACACACTCAAGAGACGGGGCTCGAAAAATATTTGTGAGTGCAATATCTATTTTTTAATAGCTCAAAAATGGCCCTCTCTAAGAATTCTCATTTTTTTCAAGGAAGAAGAATCAGAAGTTCTAGCCCAAAAGTCCTGTTACATGTATTGTCTTCACCCTTTATAAGGCCTCTACACCTGTGAGCATCGAAAAACGGGAGTTTGATTAGATAGGAGTAGGTATGGTAGTTGGGTCAATCTTTTCACCATTCCTTTATGTT
>JAWDEX010000003.1:3528032-3538621 GCA_035221805.1 Trichilia hirta | reverse complement strand
TTACAGTGTGTCTATCTTGACTAAATAGAACTCTGTGCATTGTAGACCTGAGATCAAATTCAAAGTGAAAAAAAAAAAAGAAGGGGTAATTAACTAGTATTACCTTTGTTATTTTTGAAAAATATCATTCATATGATACAAAAATCTATTGAATCTTAAATATCATTCACTTACTCTTTAAATATTTTTACGGATGTCATTTAGATATTTTTTTTCTGGATGGAAAGAGACAATGCTGAAATATCAACAAGAAGTACGGTATGTTTTGAAATCAGAGAACTTATTTGATCATTTATATTAATATGTTTTTGAAAATGCTACAACTTAATTTTTATTATTTTCAGAAATGTAGAAAGAGCTGTTTCAAGAATAATAGCCATTGCTCTTGATCTTAACGCTGATTTCTTCTATCAACCAGAATTTCTCGGCAATGCTCTTCCTTATGTCTTCTTAAATCATTACGGAGGTTAAATTAAAATTCATAAAATTTATTTTAGTACAATTTATCGAATTTATATAACCCATATTCTAAGTTTTCCGGCATATTTAGTTGAAGGTGTTGATCCCTCAAAGGATTATATGCTTGGAACTGCAGCTCATAGTTACCATTTTCGGCTCAAAGGATAAAAAACTAAAAAAATTAAAACCTAAGGGAAGTATGTCAAAATACACCATCACAACTACAATCCATACATTTTCGGCGGCTGGACCTGTCTGTGGTTATAAATAATAATTAAAGATTACAATAAAAAGAATTAACGATGAAGGTGTACTTTTAGAAGCTTCCTCTACAGTCAAGAAATTTTTATAAAAATTTATATAAATCTCTCCTATGACAATATTTTTAAATAAAAATAAATTATTTTACCTACATTGCAAAAAACTACTCCTATTTAATATATAAAATTAAAATATCTTTTAAAGAGTATTTTTAATATGTTATTAATTTTTTATGAACATCATTATTTTTTTTAAACTAATAATTCTAATATATAAATAATTTTTAAATATTACAATATATTTTAAATTAAAACAATTTATTAATTAAATTATCACCTCACAACGAAAACAATAATTACATGAATAAAAATAAATTATTTTAAATATTTTAATATTTTTAATCGATTAATTAACAGTCGAAGAAATAAAAACACGATAATGAAAAAGTTCATATATAATTTTTTTTATCATAATTTTTACAAATCGCAGTAAAAGTTTCTGAAAATGCACCTTCGGAGCAACTATCTGCGTCAATCCTGCGGATAAGGTTTGGCTTACTTCAGTTGATTGGTCCCCGGGTGGAGGTATTGTTCTTAGACTGAGTTCTGAATTTGTAATTAATGTCTAAGGTGCGGTGACGGTTCAGCTCCTGGAAAGAAGGCCGGAATTGTTGATGACTGTTGGTTTAATGGCGTCACTGGCTTTTCTCTTGTTGTGTAGCTCGACCTCCATAAATATTTATTTTTTAATTTTAATTTTAAAATAATATATTAAATTTTTTTATCAGAACATACCCATCCTCATATGTAAATGATAAATAAATATTCTAAATTATAAATAAATAATTTTTAATATTTTCAAAATTATATTTAAACAAATTTATTCAAATTTTGTAGACTAAAATGAAATTTTTAACTATTAAACTTTCACTTTTAAAAAATCTAAATGACTGAAGATAAATTCTACACAAAGTTAGGACGAAAACGGTACTCAAAATGATTTACAGTCTCGCTAAAAATGAAAGGTTTGTAGTCATGCTCAGAAGCCTAACGCTGAATCCTGAGCTGGCCAGGCCCCTAAGAGTCCGCTCTAAATGTAATAGTCGGGCATGTTGTATACCGTACGCCTCTTCTTATTTTCTCAAACTCTCATGTTCTATTTTGAATAAGGTGACAAACATGTATAATACATAAAAATGTACAGTAGCATGACTCGTAATATACGCCGCATTGTGCTTGGATTAGTAATTTTGAAGTTACATGATGTTCCTCTGCAACTTTTGAATCAACTATACTAATTTGACGCTCAGAGATGGAATAGAATATGACAACTCGACGATAAATCTTTTACTTTTTAAATTATCAAGAAGAAACAGCACCACGATAATGAAAAGTTAAGAATAATAGGCATCGGTGATGATTCAACAGTACGAATATTTCAATTGGTTTAACAAATTGCAACTTTATCCCGAACCGGCGATTCCTGCTCCGCTCATTACTGATTTGAATGCTTGGTACGAACGAAAGAGTAGACTTCAATTCCAAATAAATCTCTAAATATCGTAGCGGCTGCTGTGTTATTTAAGACCACTCAATTGCCAAAGGGATATCGTCATTAAGGAATCTTCTTAGGGCAACTACCCTACCCACTTGGAACATCCACCCGCCATCAGCATTCTGTTACTGGTGTAATTTGACGTGGATCTGAATAACACTTCAATATGCAACCAGAAGACAAGGACGTACTATGGCTAGCAATGGGCTGGCTGCTTATATTTTGCAACTCGGTCTACCCACATCTGATAACGAGTCTTTTCTAGTGGGAGCCATTCATTGTTACCTTTTTCCATAATGGATTGGACAGGTTTAGAAAGGGAAGTTTCAGTAATTGAACCTGTGGCACTCGTGGAGTATTTTGTTACATAACTTTTCATCGAAGAAGAGATGATGGATACGATTGAAGGATTTTTTCTAACGTTGGTTATGTGTGGCTCTCTTTTCTTATCTATAACTACCATTTCTACTACTTAAACGTAAACCGTTTCTATTATATATGGAATGCATTATCTCCTTACTCCTACTATTCAAATTTATTCACATTCAAGGATATGTCAGACCAAGAAAATGGAATGCCAGAAAACCCACAATGGCAGGAGCTAAAGCTTCCACAATTGTTATTTACGGAGAATGTTCGACATCTCCATGAAACAATTGAGAAGCAGTGGGATTATCTTCAACGGACAGCATGCCAAACTGCAGCAGGAAGAGCTCTATGGACGCACATAATCCATGACCCACTAGCAGACTTGCTTGCAGGAGAGACATATCTAAGAAACGTTCATGAAAAGATAAAGAAAGATCGTCTCAACAATGCCAGAGAAATCTCAGGGGTAATTCTTGCTATTAGAACCCTCTGGTTTGACTCAAAAATTGAGGCTGCTCTCAATTCTTTTAATAGCAGAGAAGCCCAGGTGGTTCTCCTTGGTGCAGGTTTGCGATCACCCATCCCAGGTTTTGACCTGTTTTATCAGTATTGTCAAGTCGGTAGTAATTCAGTTGAAACCAGCCTACGAGTCCCCATATTAATGGTGGACGTACACCAAAATATTGACAAATCAATCTAATTCACAAAACTTTTGACCCATCCAATCTTCATAGTTATTACCATTGGTAAGAAAAAGTTGTGGAAAAGAATGCAATTGCATATTTTGTGCAGATAGCTTGCATGACTGCATCCGAGAGGCATGATGTCTTCCAAAAAGAAAACAGAACCCTCAATTCAGAAACAGGAGGATCACAATTATTGTCAATCAAATATTTAGTTGCACTTATAATGATCAAAACCTTAGCACGTAAATAATAGAAACATGTTTTATTTGTAGGAATGGACACAAGGGTATACCGTTTAGGGTGCTTGGAGGAAAGTGACATCTTTGAAGTAGATTTTCAAGAAGTCTTGCAAGTGAAAACCACTCTAATACAGGCAGCAATAGAGTCCAGAGATGAACAGCAGCATCTAAGGATGACAGCAAAATCCCTAACCAGAGTAGCAGCAGACATAAGAGAGAATGATTGGCTTGAAAAGCTTCAGATATCAGGGTATAAGCCAGAGAAGCAAACAGTGTGGGTTTTAGAAGGTATCATCTACTACCTTTCACACAACCATGCCATGCAGGTGCTGAAGATCATAGCTGACAAGTGTGCCTTCGTCCAAACAGTTCTCTTAGCAGATTTCATGAACAAGCCTTCAACCACACTATCTGATTCCATTTTCCATTTTCATAGTGATTGGCCCGATCACCTGCTGCCATCTCTGGGGTTTTCTCATGTCAAGCTTTCACAGATTGGTGATCCAGATGCTCATTTTGGTCTCATGCATGATCCATTAAATTTGTTCAACAAGCTCAGGCGGTTGCCCAGGTCTATGCAAACTCACCCAGATGATGGAACACCATGCTGTCGACTGTATTTGGTGCAGGCTTCTGGTTCACCAAATCAAACAACTTCATAGGTTCTGGTTATATTGTAGAACCCAGGTATCAGCTGGTCCAGCTCCCTATTAAAGGATAGATGTAGTGTAATTGTTTTAGCTTTGTCTAAGCAACAAAGACACATACAAATAACTAAACCATAACACATTTGGACTGTGCAATGACTCTATAAGCAGGTCATATGACATGCATACTAGCATACATCTAATGTTGTTTACTCTTTCGTCCTAAGCCCATATACTAGGCGTACGCATCCTTAACTTTTCCCAGTAAAAGAATCTAACATAATTTCTATTTCAAGTATAAAATTCAATTTTGCAAACTTGTTTAACTTGAAACAACTAAACAGAAGGGTAACATTTCTGTTAACATTCAATCGTCCAACCACCAAATCAAAACTTTGAAACAGAAAATGGCTATGCTCGCTCAGTGCACACACTGAGAGTAAAGACTATAGCAAGATTCTTAGATAAGAAGAATGGCACCTCTAAAAGTCTTTGTTTCTTGTGGTACTCAGAGTGAGTTTTGGTTAAAGAAGAACGTAATCACAAAATGCACGCAAGCAGTTTGGAAAATGTAAAAATGAATTATAAAACGATACAAAATTATAAGCCTAGACTACAGCACAGAGAGGAGGTTATCGGCCAATACCATTGACTGCAAGAATATCATTTTGAAAGATTTAACATAGACCAGCTTCTTTCCCGCAAAAGTACTACAATGCAGATATCTTCCTACTATTAAAGAAAAACAACCAGACAAGAAGGAAACGAGTGAAAAGACAAATAATGGAAAGGGAAACAAAATATAGACCCACAAACATCAAGTTGAAATAGACAGTTTTCAAGATGTTCAATATCTTCTACAGTCCAAGTCCATAAAACAAAAGCATCTCCAAAACCTCAAAGCAGAAATACACCAGATTGCTTTAATTGCAGTAGAAAAATCATGAAGGTCAAACTTCAAGGCAATCCTTAATGCCCTGCTCAAATTTGTTAAGGGTAGATATGGTATTCATGAGTGCATCTGTCAATTTTTGTCTGCAATAAAGATTGAAAATAATTACTAGCAAAATAGAATGTAGTGAACAAACAAATTAATAAATAAATAACTCGAGAAAGAATGTAGATCAAACAATAAATGAGCACATGACCACCATTATATTAACTCAATGGATAATCATCCAAGCGATTTATAAGTTGGCAAAGATTTTGAACATTATACAGAGACTGGCTCCCTGATACGTAAACCAAATTAATGGGAGCATGTAGTGTGAGAAGAAACACAACTTAAGGCCACTGAAATTTTCCCTACCAGTTGTGCTACAAACAACATGGCATCAGAATAAGATGTTATTGATGGCAATGCTTTATTTTGAATTCCCGATCCCAGTGTGCACAAAAGGATTCTACATAGCAAACTAGATTTTTCTCCACAATTTTACACAAATTATGGGTGCTATAAAATTCAATGCCGTCCATAAACCTCTTAATTTTTCCTTTATTACATTGGGATAACTAACAGTTAGAAAGTAAATTTAGTTTTGGAGAAGCCGCCAGTCAAGCAAGTTTTCTTGCTCTTTCCTCATATTTCACTTAGGCAAATCAAGGTTTATTCGGCTTCCATGCAGCATTCTGATGAGACGAGTTACAAGATTGGTAAGAAAGAAGATAAGATAAGATATAGTCTGATGCTTCCAAGAAAAATTAAGCATTCTTCAGGAAAAAAGCTTAACCACATCCATATGATAGTAAGCTTGACATGACAGATATACCTTTTGGATGATACTTGGATATCAGTGTCAGCGGCCAGCTCATTGAGAGAAGTAAAAGATCTACGACATAAGAAGCATTAGAGAGGAAAAAAGAACAAACAATCATTAGCAACCATAACCAAAATAAGATATCACAAATAAGCAGCCGTATTTGGATGTACAACGAGGTAAACCAGCAACTACCTTATAAGATCATTAAGTATAGCTTCAGCTTGCAATTTTGCGGGATCCTTTTTATCAAGCAGTGAAGAGGCGTTGTTCACAATCAAACGAAATGTGCAAACCTGCCCATTAAATGAATTAGAACAATAAAATCAGAGCCAACTTCTGGTCAAATGTCATGAATCAGTTTCTATTCTCTAACATAAATCTGTTTCTTTTCATTCTAACTCGCATTTAACAAATAAAATGCAATTAGATGATTCAAAATTTGACCACCTCTACCAATTAAGCAATTGTAATCTACTTAAATTTATGAAAGCCAACACAAAAATAGCAGAGTTGAAATGATTGAGCTAAAGTAACCGAAACACCAATTTTTACAGCACGAAACTATACAAACAAATACGAATACCATATATCAAAAAAGCAAACCTCGACCCCGGTTTTAGCTTGAAATGAAACCAATGAATTCCTCTCTTGCGGAACGCAATCTCTAGCTGCAGATCTCAACATCCTTTGAACCTCCTCCAAATCCTTCTCCGTATAGTCAGATTCTTAGGAAATAATTGAAACCCCCAAATTATTTGATAAAAAATGGTAAATTAGAAAGAAAGTAATAGCACGAGATAGGATTCTACCGAGCAAAAGATACGCAGAGCTCAGAATCTGTCGTGAGGCATCGACTGGGGCCAACAGAAACTTGTAGGATTTCTTCTTTTGCTCTTTCAGCCAATCCTTTGGTCCTGCTGCTTAACAGACAAACAATTAGGTTTTCCGATAGTAAGATATGGCGATTAATAAATGAAAAAGTGGTGCGTACAAATTCCGATTGAAAAAGCATTGGCTGGATGAGGCTGAGAGATCGACGGTACCGGAGATAGAATTGCAAGTAAAATAGCGTGTCTGCGAGATATTTCAATTGGACAGCTGTGTCGATGTTTAGGTGAGAGATCATGTTTTAAAATTGGCAGTTTTGGAGGGAACAGTAATAAGCTGGTGAGAGTGGAGGCTGAGGAGGAGATAAGGCGAGGAGGGGCAAGTACCATAGTCGCTGCGTGCTTTCACGCTTGAACTTAAAAAACAAATCCTTGCGGCCTTTTGGCTGCTGAGGATTCCAATTATTTTATTATATATATATTTTTAAATTAGTTTATTACATTCGTACTTAGCTGATTAAAAATTCGGTGTTTTTCGATTGTAAAATGTTTCAAGTGACATATTAAAATGTCATAATTCTATTCCATTTTCTTTCATAGTTTTTTTTTTTTTTCTTAAATTTTTTATCTAATTATAATGTGTTTTGGTTAGTCTGAGTATAATGAAGAAAACCTATAATTAAAAAGCAATTATTATACATTCTATAATCAACATTCAAATAGAAATCCTCACTAGCCAAAAAATAACGGGCAATGAGCTATCATCAGAGAACAGATTATTGAATTATAAAAGACAATATAAGGATAGCAACAAGTTCTAACAATACGAAATTTTCTTTTCCACGTAAATACCTAGGGGGTCTAAATAAGGCTCACTTCTTTCATGAAAAACACACTTATCTTTACATCAGTCGCTATGGAGTGAATGCTGTACCTATTTTATCAGCGAAATGTTAATATATTCCTTTGTGTTGAGAGTAATTGAACGCAGCAGATCTGAGCAATCATTTTTCTGAATGATAAGCAAAAAGGTCCATGTTCACTTGTACTCAACTTCCCGAGTCCTTCTGGGCAAATTAACTTCCCATCTCCTCATGAACCATTCCATTGGTTCTATACACGTTTATTTGATGGATTCCTGCAAATCAACCATCGTTCCATGGTTTACGTTTTATTTGCTGTACCAATTTTATCTACAAAAGGTCTATATTTTGCTTTGTTTGTGTTGAAAGTAATTGAAAGCAGTGTATCTCATCAATCATTTCCCTGAATTAGCCTGTAAAACCCCATTATTCCAACTAGGTATTCACTATCATTGTCAAGCTTTTGCTCTCAAAAAACAAAATCCAACCATAAATGATTTGCAAAACCTAAATTCAAGTTCCTCTAGCCTTTAGTAGAGCATCTTTTCTTAACTTAAACATGTCACCTGTCTTTTCGAGCATAACAACTTCGGATCTCTTGTCTGATATTGAAGCAGTATTGCATGAACCATTCAATTGGCTCTATACACATCTGCTTGCTCGATTCTCGCAAAGCAACCATCATTCCTTGGTCTACGATTTACCTTTTCTTCCACCCTAAGACTCTGGTCCCCATGGAATATCCACATTCATCACATTATTAACAATTGAATCGGGCAATTTTGCTGAAATATGACACGAGATTTATATGTAATAAAGTTTATGCAACAAAAAAATAAAATAAAAATTAGAAAACCTTTTGCGTTAAAACTAGTTCTTGACAAGAACAGAATGACATTGATTACTTTACATGCCTATGACATCGGCATATTCTCCGGCTTGTTCGTGAAATCTAACCGTTCTTCCGATGAAAAATTAAAACCATTGTTAATCTTCGAATCACACGGGCCATATTTGGAATAGTTTGTAATAGAACTGTTTAAAATATCCAAATTTTTTGAGTATCGATCCAAATTCAAAAATTCAATATTTAAAAAACTGGATTTCTGTGTAATTAGGATTGAATTTAGTCTTAAACCCTATATTCGATTTTAATTAGGATCGAATTAGGCCCTAATTTACTGGGTACCGATTTTTATTTAGTATCCGTTTTTATTATGTATAAATAAATTTATTTTTTTATTTCATCCCATTTTTTCAAGCTCAAATCATTTTCTCTTGACTCTTGGCCTCACTCGTTGCCCTTGCCAACGAGTGCTTGCCGCCTCTATTGGTAGGTATTGAACTTTTATTCTGTTCTTCTTCTTCTTATTTATTTATTTATGATTTCATAAAAACAGATGAACGGAGGAAAAAAATTAGATGTGGTGGTAAGTACTGGCTTACATGCAGTCTTCTGCAGTTACAAACGAGCTAATAAAGAACGAGGACGATAGGATTCAATGCTTGATTATTGAATCATCTAAGCTGGATTTAGTGAGTCCAAGCGTTGTTCGATTTCCAGACTTTCACTCACCAAGCGAAGTGGATTTTAACGCCTTAGGAGCTTGTAATTCTCCATTTTCTTCGTATTAGTGACGAAATTTTTTTTCTTTTTTCTGTGATTATATGATTTTCTATTTGATTTCTTGCCAATTGTGCGAATGAGTGGGAGATGAATTTTTCTAATTTTTGTGTTTTTCTTATCATTTTGCTAGAAAAGAAATCTCTATTTTCTAGTTAATTGCTTATGACCGGCAATCCCAATAGTTAGTAGGTCTCCTTTATGTTTTATTGAAATATTTATTGGAGTTACTAATTTTTTTTATTTTGAGTGAGCAAGTTAATATTATTTACTATTTGCTTATCGGCAAATTGTGAGGAAAGAGAGCAAATAAATGAAAAGAGAATTGGTTTCCTGTTGCCCTCTATCAATCTTTACTCTGGCATTAAATAAAAATCCTCGCTAGCTAAAAAACAATGAACAATGGGCTGTCATCAGAGAACATATTATTGTAAATTACAAACGATGACATAAGGATATTAGTAAGTTCCGACAATACGAAATTTTTTTTTCTACGTGAACACCTAGGGCATCCAAATAAGGATCACTTCTTCCGTGAAAACACAGTTATTTTTCTATGATACGCTGTAGAAGTGAAGGCTGTACCAATTTTATCCGCAAAATGTCCATATTTTTCTTTGTGTTTGTCAGATTTAATGGCGTAAATCATGCTTAATTTAAATTTTTAATACATATAAAAATATATTTGTATAAAAAGATTAGGGTTATAAAATTTAATGAAATTAAGTTACAAAATTATATAACCTCTTCGATAAAATTTTTAGAAAATTTAAAAAAAAAAAAACTCTTTCTTTTAATGAAAAATTAAAAGAACTTTTTTTTCTGCTGTACGGTCAAATGTTTTTAGGTAGAGTAATAATTGATTTTTTATTTTTTTATCATTTTTCATTTGATTATTATCCTTTAATATTAACCAATTAAGATTAATACATATGATCCAATGATATTAAGTCAAACTAATAGATATTTAGATCAATTCTATTAATGCATATTTAACCATCAAATATTAAAATATTTGGATCAATCAAATTGATCCATGATTAATAAATTAATCTTTAAATATAATTTACAATAATCAACTCTTAACCATTAAGAATTTAGCATTTAATTTAAATTAATTAACATTTAATTAATTTAATAATTTTATTAAATTAATGGTACCAATTACCTATTGGCCCATAAATAATTATCAAAATAATAATTAAATATATTTATTTTATCATAAATTATATATATACACAATTATTATAACTCCTTAACTATTTCAAGAATATATATATATATATATATATATATATAA
>JAWDEX010000003.1:3497611-3527932 GCA_035221805.1 Trichilia hirta | reverse complement strand
AAATATATGTGCTACTTAGTCCCAAAAATTAATTTAGTTAATAATTTATATTTAAACTTTAAGTTAAAAAATAGTTAAAAATTTTATTATATAATTTAGATTTCTTAAACAGAATATAAGTTAAATTATTTTATTTCTTATTTTGAAAATTTTTTAAGAATTTATTAATTTTTAAATAAATTAAATATTTCTTTTATATAGCATAATTTATTTTTCAGTTAAATATATCAATATATTCATTCTCAGTAACCTTATGATCACACCAACATAAAACTCATCATTCTAACCACTTTGGACCAAAATGTTCTTATTTTGTTATGTAGTGATCGACCCTATTCGAACCCTTAGCTTTGGAATTTTTGTTATTTAAAAAAAAAAAATAAAAATAAAAATAAAAATAAAAATAAAAAAAAAAAAAAAGAGGGAGCGCCAACAACCCGTGAGATATTTTCCCACATCCTCCATTTCAGGGATTTGGAACCTTTAAGGCAATTGTAAATGGAGGATTATTAAGCCAAATAATATGCAAAACATTTGTAACTCAAGCGTCTCATGCTCAAATAAAAACACATGTCAATATATATGTTCAAGTAAGCTAAGAAAAGGAGATATGCGTACTCTAAAGTCAAGGATTTGACGAAGAAAAAATTCAAAGTCTTTTGAATCTTCCATAATTTGGACCACCCTAATAAAGAGAAAGATGGCCAAATTTTTCAGAGAGAGAGAGAGAGGATTTTTTAGTTTTGAATACTTATTGTTTATATATATATATATATTCTTGATTTTGTATTTAATTAATTTGATATTTATTCAATAAATACCAATTATTTAATAGTTAAATTTAATATTTATTCAAAATAATAATTATTTAACCATTAAGAAAAAATAGGATAAATATCATCTAAGGTTTTTTTTACAAATAATAATTTTTGCAAAATTATTCAAATTAAACTCTTTAATTTAAATTTAATCCTTGATTTTAAAATCATATTTTTCAAATTCCTTAATAATCTATATTATCAACAAGTTATATAACTTATATTAAAGTACATGAAAATATATTGTACATACAAACTATTTAACACTTTAAAAAATCAAAAAAATATAGCCACACACGCATATATTAATTCTGTCCTATATTATTTCGGAAGGTACTATCTCTTTTTAGATAATATTTCATCGTTTTTGAATTTTTTTCAATGAATTAGATTATTGGTATGATCATATAGGTTAATTGTAATTAGCCATGAGCATACTTCATATTTTTTGAAAGATATCCACAAGATCAACGGTTACGATTAATATGTAATAATATATCATAATTATTAAATCACAATAAAAAATACTTTATTAAATCTATTCAAAATTATATGTGTTATGTGAATAGTATCCTTCCGTTATTCAATTCTAATCAAATAAGAATTCATAAAATGTCAAAAATCTTAAACTTGATATATTTATAAATTATTGATCAATATTTCTTAAACTCATCATCATAATTTCTTTTGTATAATGTTTAATTTAGTCTAACCAAAGATTTATATTTTAGATATTTATCAATATTTGTTTAAGAACTTAAATTCAAATAGAGTCAATGAATACTTCTAATTGTATAGGTCAAACCATTGGATCTTAATCCTATAATTTCAATTCAATGGATCCATCTTGATCATCAATCGAATTAGTATGTAAATAATACATAATTAAATTAGTTTTATTATATAAGATATAACTAATATTGTACTTATACACCAAAATAAATCATGAATATTCTCATTGAATCCAACTATAATGTCTCAAGTTAAAGAATTATATTACATATAAATACAAACATATAATAAATTATTAACTACATGCATTATTATATGATTTATCTTTACAAGTTATGTTAAAAAATAATTAGACTATTAATTTATATTAATATTCTAATAATATAATTATTATCATTACTAGAACTAATATCATCTCATAATATTTATTTGAGATGCGATATTATTGTCCAATTAATATTGCTTTTATGAAAAATAACTCTAATAATATCATTTGAAAATTAAATAAATTATTTAGATAATTCACATTCATATTTATTTAAATGCATAACAAAATAAAGAAAGTAAGTTATTTATGTAAATTAAAAAAAAATTCATTAATAAATTATAAATATATAAATACAAAATAAAATATAATTTCTTAAAATTGATAATATAAATAATTTCTAAAGCATACACTAATAATAAATCTAATATATCTCAAGACAAAGGTAATTTGAACTCGAATCTAAATGCATGTTTTTCATTCTTCATGCGAGACTAACACTTTTTGACTACTCCAACTCGGATCAAAACTTATGTATATCCTCGATCTATTCCTTATTAAAATCTAACAAGCATAATCCTGTTTTCATTAATTCAATCTTAAAACCTAATTTTTCATGGCAAACATGGCAAACAATCTCTCACTCACCTGTATTATTAACAATAATTTTTTTGTTCACAGAAAAAACTCTTTCTTCGGAGATTTTTGACTCCATTTATAGAGTTGTAATCACACTATTATTATAAAATATACGATATTCTCTTGAATTTTAGGAATACAAAACTATTTCAAACTCCTTAATTCGAATCTTATGTATTCTCCTACTGTGTGTACATAACTCTTTTTCCTCGGCTAAGCCATCTTTCTGATACGAACGAACTCTTTTTTATTGACTGAACCATCTTCTCATACATATTCATATATTCTTAACGTCTTTTCGGAACTGAACAAGCATCCTTGTGGTTGTGATGACGCGTACCAATCCCATAAATTCCATAGGACCTTTTGATTTAGTATTTTAATTTGAAAAAATAATTGCCTTGATTAATTTCGATTCCAGGTGGGATCATCTTAAAGAATAATGTATTAAGTAGTCATGACTACTACTCATATCCAACTTGTTGATTAATCGAAAGGAGCGGAATATGTAATTTTTTCCTCCCATGCATAAGTAACGTAACTCGATGCCGATGGAACAAATGCCTTGCGCTTCATTCTCTCTCTATCTTTATGCTTTTTGTTACTCGAAGAACCACATAATGCTGACACTGTAATTACGTTTTATATCAATGTGATTTTTCTACTATTTTTTTTTAAGCTTAAACTTGAATCATTGCTATTGTGGCAAAGTAATAGAATTGGTAACCAATATTAACAACCGTGCAAGAAAATGCCATATCTTGATTTTTTTTTATTTATTTTGCTGCAAGTCCGTGCAATACTTTTCATCTTTTTTGAGGGGATTAAAATTTTGATTTCAACCCAAAAGTTCATAAACGTATGCATTAAAAGGCATAAAATTAAAAAAATAAAAAATGGAACATGAAACACCACTATCATCAAGTATATATGATCGCGGTCGTCTTTTAAAATGACATTAATGTGTTAAGTGGTTTAGAGAATCCGAGGGGAGTCATTAATTTATAGCAAATGTTAATTGTAACTTAAATTAAAATGATATAAACGTTTTTCACACACACACACACACACACACAAAATATATATATATATATATGAAAATATAACTTTGGTATTTACACGTCATGGTATACAGTGCCACCCACCAAGTAGAATATTATATTTCAGTTAAATTTAAATGCAATAGGATAAACCATCAAAATCGCGTGTATTTTATTGTTTCAATAGTCACACAATTGAAAGAAAATTGGTCGTTTTCACATTTCAGATAAGAAAACAAAAATTAATTATTCTCGTTGTCTAAAAAATGTTGAACAAATGATGCGTTTTTAAAGAATTTATTTAAAATAAAAAATAGAATTAAAAATTACAAGTATTTTAAATAATATAACACTTAAATTGAAAGTACTGCGCACAAAATTTCAAGTGCATTGTAAAATTTTAATCAAAACAAAAATCTGCAATTTATCACCTTCTCTCTGTCCGATACACAAGCTGTCGATAATCCGACGTGGCACAGCATCTTGATCCGTAACCTCCAAATCTCCCGCAACGCCACTCCTCCCATCCATCTTTCATTCCCACCACTCTGTCAATTCTTCCCACTCACGCTTTCAACGTTTCTCATTTCTCCCTTCCTACGTAATATTCATATATTCTCTCATCTCAACCCGACTGAACCAAATAACACAACGCAATACTAATAATTACAAAAGGGAAAACCAACCGCATTTGGAATTGAATTCCCTTTTATCCTCCATCCCGATATGGATAACCCAATTCAAGTATTTCCCAGAACTACCAAAAGTATTATTAGATGTCTTCTCCTCTTTTGATCACATTGCCAACTTGTAATCGCATTTTTGGTCTAGTATCCGATTCTTCTTTTCTTTTATACTTCGTTCCACTCACTACGAATTCCCAGATATGTCTATTTAATTCCACGATGCGAATTCCTGAGAAACCCGTTCATTTCTGCCTTTCTATTTTCTCTCACGAGGTTCATTTCTCTCATCCTTTCTCTCGTAGAATTCTGTTTCACCCAAGATTTCTCGCAAGAAGAAGAGCATTTCACACCGCTGGTTAGTAATTGCTTGCTTTATTTCTTGCTCTAATTAGTTACTTGAAGTTCAAGGATTGCGCATTTGTTTTACTGTTTGTTTGACGGTTTTGGTAACCGACGTTTAGTGTTCACTCTTCTTACTCTTATGAAAGTTTGTAATTGTGTTTAGAACAAGTTTTCAAGGTTTTCATTGGTGAATTTTGGGGGGATTAGGTTTGGTAGTGATAGGTTATAGGTTGTTTTGGGACCAAGAAGGTGTGGTTTTAATCAAGAAACTGAATTTTTAGGTGATTCTTGGAGCATAGCTTTGAAGATTCTTAATCTCGGAACCTAACATGGCGCACTGTGTGCTCTTTTGATTGATAAAACAGGTAAGAGGTTCAGTTTGAGGGAATCATTCCTTTTTTTCTTCCTATTTGAACTTTTTAAATTCTTTGACAAGAAAGATGTAAGACGTTTTGGAAATTTTGGTAATATTTTGGATGAGTGGTGAGAGGGAAACAAGTGGCTGATTGCTGGTAACGTAGCTTTAACTGTTGCTTGATCAAAGACAAATCTTAAGTTTAAACTCCTCTTATATTTTAAAAAATAAGTGAACAAAATTGTTGATATTTTGTATCTATAACAATATTTATTCACAGTCCATTTTTCTATTTACATAATAGTAATACATTTAATTTGTTCACTGTGCATATTTGCAAAGTTAATTGGATTTGCCTGTTTTGTATTATTTAAGTGAGAAATACGCTTACAAACTTACCACGAACTGTGGTATTAGGTCGTTTCATGTGTAACAGCAGGAATTAAATTTGTACCTTTAGGAAGCGTCCTTTTATTGTCTTCCTTGTCCTGGCTTTGGTACGAGACATTTGGATAGTGCTGGGTTTTGTGGACACATATGCACTTTATACAGTATTTATTTAGTGATATGATGTATTCAATCTCAAATTCTCCATTAAAAGCTAATCACTTTTCCTTCCAAAACATATCAGGGACTAATCTGTTGCACTCAAACTTTTCGATGGACATGGGTTATGGGACTGTTATGGGTGACAGAATATCACATTTTCAGTGCACCGGCTGTGGTGATGATGGTCAAGGACCATGTATATGGTCATCTCCTGCTGGTGGATGTAAGATTGATATAGGAAAACAGATCTTTTGCAACAGATCATTGAATATGAAGAACATCATCGCTGTCGGATTTGATATGGATTACACTCTTGCCCAATACAAGCCTGAAACTTTTGAGTCCCTTGCATATGAAGGAACAGTCCGAAAATTGGTTTATGATCTGGGATATCCTGAAGAGGTTTGCCTATTTTATTGTCTATTCATGTGTAATCAATAAAATGTGTCATTTATAGGCTTACAAATGTGCTTCAGTTGATGAAGCAATTTTCAATTTTCCCATTTGATGTGATCTCTACAGATTTACCATCATTGCTATTTATTTCTTTTGGTTCTAAAATTGGACGGTTTATATTTGTTGGCTAAGCAAGTTGATTTTATGCAGCTGCTGGAGTGGTCTTTTGATTGGAAGTACATGGTGAGGGGATTGGTTCTTGATAAAAGGAGAGGAAATATCTTAAAGGTTGACACCCTTAATCCCTTTTTCTCTTTGCTTGTTCTCTATTTTTTTTTTTCCCATTTGTCTGGTCAACTTGACTTTGGTTGGATATACTACTATTTCATTGTTAGCTCTTATTGGTGAAACATCTAGTCAATTGTTGTGCATTATACAGATGGATCGGCATAAATATGTGAAGGTAGCCTACCATGGATTTAGAGAGATGTCCAAGGAAGAGAAAGTTGATGCTTATGGAAGTACTCTGATACGAGATTCTTTTGACGAACCAGATTATGCACTCATCGATACCCTGTTTTCATTAGCTGAAGCCTACCTATTTGCTCAACTTGTTGACTTTATGGACAATAATCCTGGAAAAGTCCCGAAGGGCACTGAGTAAGAAAATACTGTTTTGTGTTAACTTTAGTAATTGCCAGGATGAGTATTAACTTGCAGGAAAATACATTATCTTTTCTTTAGTAATTGATAATACATTATCTATTGTATCACTTTGCCAAATTTTCTTTATATGATCTCTCAGCTATTCTCGGATGTACAAAGATGTCCGAGCTGCAGTTGATTTGTGTCATCGGGATGGGACTTTGAAGCAAATGGTTGCTAAGGATCCTAAAAGGTAGGAATTATGTATCATAGAGATAGCCTATCAATTTTAAAGAGTGATTGTTCACAAGCCTCTATTTTTAGGAAAATGATTTATTAGTCAACTGGCTGATCACTTCTTTTTGAAGTTTAAGAGAGATGCAAATTACAACATGTTAGAAAATTATGAAGGCCAGTGGCCATCAAACTAGTTTTTATTTGTTTTGGATTTGATCACGCATGTCTCTTTGATATTATTATCTGTGGAATTTGTCTCACATAGTTTTTATTCTGTCATATGCTAGGTATATCAATGAGGATACTACAATAGTCCCCATGCTGAAAATGCTTAGATATTCTGGTCGTTCGACATTCCTGGTGACAAATAGGTATCATTATCTCTTAAAGCTTGTTCCTCACAACATGTTAGAGTTGGATTTAATTGATTAGTTAATTTAATCCATGTTAAATGGTTTAATTCTTGCAAATAAAACATCTCATTTGTTGCAGTTTATGGGACTATACAAATATTGTGATGAACTTCCTCTGTGGAGCTCATGCACTGGATGGTCGAACTGCACCCAACTTTGATTGGCTTCAGTACTTTGATGTAGTAATAACTGGCAGGTAATGTTCTTATGTCAGACGTCATAATCTACTACATACTTTATTAAACATTGTTAAGCAAGCTTGATGTATAGAAGAACATCACATGATGAGACATTCAGATTTTAGATGATTTAATTATCGTGAACTTCAATTAATTTTCCTTGATGTAACATCTGGAAGTACAAAAGCTTTAGTCCTTCACCATCTGACCTTGAAGAAGTATCTATCAATGCAGTGCAAAACCAGGCTTCTTCCATGAACATAACTGTGCCAATATTTTTGAGGTTGAACGTGAGTCTGGGATGCTACTTAATACTGATAATGGCACACCTATGCCACAGGTCAGTATGCATATGGTATGCATTCTTGTCCTGCTTTTGGCCCTTTTATGCCTCTGTTAGGAAATACTTAATATGTTTTGCTGTGCAGTTCGGAAATTCTTCACCAAGATTGTTATTGAAGGAGCAAAATGGAACTTGCCGAATTTTCCAGGTACTTTTCCATAATATCTAGCAGATAACTAAATCAAAAATGATAGATACTTCTGAAATGATTCAAAAAAGAAATTATTCCCTACCATAATTTTTTAATATTCAATAATGGGAATAAATCTAATGATAAATCCAAACTTTTCCTTTTAGGGAGGAAGTGTTTGTCATCTGCATAAATTGCTTTCTATTGAGTCAAGTTCACAGGTGATGCTTTATCATGCACTCTGAATCAATAGTTACTAAAGTATGTCTTACCTTGTAGTCTATTGTTGTAAGTATTACTCCTTAAGCTTACTAGAAATGATCAAAAAAATTGTACCTTTTAGTAGGTTCTTTATGTTGGAGATCATATCTACGGAGATATTTTACGCAGCAAAAAGGTTCTTGGTACGTCTTTTTAGTCTACTTTCCATCTTTCATGTAATTTATTAATATTGTCTCTTTCTGTTATACATGATCTTTGAATGGACTATCAACAAAAAATATGTATAAAAGACAGTTTTCTGGCCTTTCTAGTGCTAATTGCGGTTTCATTGCTGTTTTATTTATTTCTGTTGGGCAGGCTGGAGAACGATGCTTGTTGTTCCTGAACTTGAAAGAGAAGTCGAATTGCTTTGGGAATTGAGGGATAAGCGTAAGGTGAGTTCAGAAGTTCTTGTATTTAGATAAATATCAATTACCTTTCTATAGTAGCACTAGTAGCTTCTCCAGCTGAAAATGGTCACATGTTGTATAAAAGTTCTGGAATGTTGATATTATTGTTTAGGTTCAAACTTCCAATACATTACAGCCCTTATAGGTAAGTGTCCACCCAGATTCACTTGAACATACTAGTTGTTACCTTGATTAACAGCTATATGGCACAGTGCTTCATATTGTCAAATAGACTTTAGGGAGATGTCCCAAATTTGTCCAGAACGTTTTAAATGACGTTGATGATGAATTAAGTAGTTTGTGACTGTCATATCAGTTACTTTTTACTCGTGACATCCAACTCAACTTTGCATGTGTTGACAGCAACTTCGATTGCTGAGGAATGAGCGTGATCTCATTGAAGACCAAATCCATCACTTGAAATGGTCTTTGAAGTAAGTATTCTCTTTCTTGAGTTACCTATTATATGGCTTTGCACTTGATCTAGGAGTGTAATGATACAGTTAATAGTTTATGATCTTTTCTCATTTTATTTCCAGGTTTGAGGATATTACTGTTGATGAATATCAGAAAATGTCTGCCAGAATGGATGAACTAGAGGTTAGGCTGGTAGTCAGTAATGTTGACAATGTAGAAACCCTAAAAATTTTTCCGGATGAATGGTGTAAATTAACTTGAAAATGCTTATTTATGGTTTGATTTTGATAGTCACAAAGGGATACGGTTCGAAGCTGTCATCGAGAGGCACAGAGGGAGTGCCACCAAAAGGTGAACTCACTTGACTCCTTGTGGTATGGTTTCCTTATTTGTTAGCTACTGATTGTAGTGCATTGAAATGATTATAATGACTTATTTGCTTCATAATTTCAGTTTCACGAGGTATGGGGACAACTAATGAAGACTGGCTATCAGAATTCTCGCTTTGCTCATCAGGTACTATTTAATCTTTTCAAGTAGTTAAAGAGTTTTGTTGATAACATAGGTTTGTTTGTGGCAATTTGGAGAAATCTTTGGTCATTTGTTGAATGCATTTAGTGCTAAAAAGAAAAACATTCTACCTTGTGCCATAATATGTATGCTTTTCTTTTTCTTTTTCCTGGTAGGTTGAAAGATTTGCCTGCCTTTATACTAGTCAAGTGTCCAACTTAAGCTTGTATTCTCCGGATAAATACTACAGACCCAGTGAAGACTTCATGCCCCATGAATTTGATATTCTTCCCCTCTGAATTCCTGTTTGGCATCCTGACAAGTGGAGATTTAGCATTTTGAAGAAACATTCTGGTTTTTTGTCCTTGGGGGCATAAAATAGATAGAGCGCCAACCTAAAAACTACTGATTTCTCTTCCATAATTCAGTTCCTTACCAAAATTTATATGACATAGCAGATGCTTGTAATATAACACATATAAAAACATCCTAAGTTTGACTTCTTTGTACGGACACTGCAGTCTGACCATTATCAAAGCCTCTTTACAGATGATAATTTCATATCGTAGCTTTTTGGACCTCAGCTCGATTTTACCACACCATATGAGTTTATGTAACAATAAAAGATAAAATTCAGTACTTCATGGATAATAAATAATTTTTCATTATATACAGACCTTTTAAGAAAAAGAGAGATGACTAGAAAATGGATCTCTCTCTCTCATTTGGATACTACAATATTTGGAGATACTGCCGTAATGCATTGGTTTGCTAAATCAACCATAGATTTTATGATCAAAGTAAATATGGCTAAATCTACAAATGATGCTGTTTCGTTATATTTTTTAAAATTACTTATTATTTTTGAAGAAAAAAAGATATGTTTAGTAGCTTATTTTATTAAAAAATATATTTTTAAAAATAAAATTATTAGTTTTAAATTTTTAAATAAAAGTGAAAATTAATAATATTGTTACATATGACAATAACATATTAATTTTTATATCATTTTACACAGTCTTTAAGTATTTCAACCAAAAATAGGTTGAGTATAGGTTTCGAATGATTTAATTGAAACTTAGATCAGAGAATCAGGTGAATATTTGATTAACGATAATCAAACAATGAATAAGTAAAGCCTAAGAAAATGGAAGCACAATCACAGTTCGTCTTATCTAAGAAAATCAAAACAATAATAAATAATATTAAAACTATTTTATTATTATTAAAAAATATTATAGTTATTTTGTCCTAAACATCTGATGTTGCTGTATTACGTTTGGATGCGACAGAATTTAGGTTAAAAAATTAGGGTGAGTATATTTTTCACTTTTTATTAATGGCATCCCATTTAATTTACAAAGTTATTTAAATTTTTAAAAATTACAGTGTTTATAAATTAATTCACATAATATCAGAAGCAATCTTATTATAAATTAAAATAATATATATTTTTTATTTTTTGAATTAAATTAAATTATTTATGGTTATTTACGCTCAATATTTTTTAAATAGTTCATCACATTCAAAATATCTTTCGATAAATTCTTTTAAATAAATTACAAAAATAATATAAAAATTACTTTATTTTTTCAAAGATGATGTGATATTATTTCTCTTTTATTTTTTGTAATTATACCCTATCTATTAGACTTTTTATTAATTAAATTTTTTATTAATAAAATAATTAAAAATAAATAAATATTAATTAAATTATTATCTATATTAATTTAAAAAAATATCTTTTATAATATATTTTTTGTGCATCTTAAATACGTTATTAAACTAAAATATATTTCTTAGTACATATAATATATTAAAATGATAAGTGAAAAAATATAAAATTAAAAATATTTATTAAAAAAATAATTTAAATATTTTTTTTAAGAAAAATAAAACTTATTGATAGATATTTAAATATGAAAAAAATATTAATAAATATTTATTATAAACCATCATCAATAATTTAAATTTTATTTAAAAATTATTTAATTTATAAAATATAAAAATATTATTTTAGCTTATAATAGAATATTTTCATTATATAAAAATTAATTTATTCAATATTATAATTTTTAATATTTATGGTCATTTGTCAATCAAATGGGGTGCTATTAAAAAAACCAAGGGTGGAACACCCAACACTTGAGACTGTCATCGACAGCAGTATGGGCCGGCCTTATGAATATATGTATACTTTTAATATACACCTCTCGGGACTTTGAATATGTTTTTAGTACTTTTAAATGCACAACTCTGAAATGTACCCCAAGCTTAACGAGTTAAATTCTGGATTGGGATGGCACAATTGTACTTGAAAGCCCAAGAGGAAATAAGTTGCTTCAACAGCGGCATGTGATTTTTCGGTTTCTTCCTCCTGTTCTTCGCTGGGAAGTAAAACCCTAGAGTGATTCAAGAGTAAAAATAAAGTGGAAAGAGAAACAAAATCAGGCCAGTCAACGATCACTTAATCTGAGTAACTCGAATCGCTCATTCAGAGGTACGTGAAGAGTATGGATGATAGCAAATATGCAGTAGTTATCGTTATTGGATCCTATTTTCTGAAATATTGGAGACTAAACCTGATTGTTCGATTTCTGTAAATTTCTTTTCCGATGTGATTTAATGACTGATCGATGCCGAAATAAGTCTCACTGACTAAACCTACTTGTTCGATTTCTGTAAATTTCTGTTCTGTAAATGTGTTTTTATTGATTAATGGTCCCAAATGTTGGTATTATCAATTGTAGAAGAACTTACCGAAAATGAACATGTTTGATTTTGCAACAACATTTTGCAAACGATTGAATGTGAAAGAGCTGGTTACCAATGTTCCTGTATATGGCAGCGTTGCTGGTAATGTATAAATTCCCTTGGACGTACTGTTTTTCATTATTATTTGTCTTGGATTGTGGTATTTATTTTCTATTGTTGTTGCTTAGATGGATCTGCTGGTGGGTTAAACTTGATGTTTAGGCGTTGGGCTACCAAAAAGACAGCTGGATCAACAAAGAACGGACGGGACTCAAAACCTAAGAATCTTGGTGTGAAGAAGTTTGGTGGTGAAGTGAGTGAATGATTAATTTTGATTTGGATATTCTGTCCGTAGACAGATTATTAACAGCAGAGTTTTCATTAAAAAGTATGTTTTTTTATTATTCCATTGTGCAGCGGGTGATACCTGGAAACATTATAGTCCGTCAGCGAGGAACCCGTTTTCATCCTGGAGATTATGTTGGGATGGGGAAGGATCACACTCTTTATGCCCTGAAAGATGGACGAGTAAAGTTTGAAAAACACAAGCTCAGTGGCCGGAAGTGGGTGCATGTTGAACCCAAGGAAGGACATGTCCTTCATCCTGTATATGCAAGTACTTCTTCAACACAGCTGGAGACAGCCACATAAAGGCCCCTTTAACAATTTGTTTGATCAAGTTAGATTTTGATTTTTCTTTTCTTCTTTTTGAAGTTATTCTTATGGATTGAAGAAATTGGGGACAGAAACTGAAATAATTATGGGGTTTTCGCACACTGCTTATGACATTTGAGTTTAGTTGTCTTGTTCCAGTTTCTTTAGGTTGGTATCTTCCTTCTTTTCAATACCTGTTTGGTTGTTTTGGTTAACCATATTGTCGTGGTTCTATTAGATTGCATGGTGAATAGTAGGAAGAGAAACGGAACCTTGAACTGGCAGATTTTTGTAATTTTATTCCGTGGTGGAATGGTAAGAAGGGAATGGAACCTTGAACTGGCAGATGATCTATTTGATCTATTCTGTTGTCAGGATTACAAGTCAAGTCTAGGAAAATTACTCTTTTTCTGTTTGTAATGTTTTCAGCTGCAGTGATGGTAGGATGGGACCTTTGCAATTGTGCGAGAGTAACTAGTCTGATTTCTTGGATTTTCACATTAGATAAATTTCTATATTGAATATGTTTTATGTTCAAGAAAACGGCTAATGAACTTTAGAATCGAAGTATATTTGTAGTAACAGCAAAAGGAATCTTGATGAAAACATGTGGGTATTAAACTCCACAACAGATTTGTGTAAGACAGGACGCTATCTAAAATAATTCTCGAAGGCTAGGGAAGCATAGCTACAGTCTGCTATTTAATCTCATCGAGAGCACTTTCGTTGCCTCAATTCACCAAATCCGAAGTCAATCTGAACTCTGCGCAATAATCTTTTCTAGGTATATTTTGATTTGCTTTTGCTTCCTGAAAACTTTGACTTGAGATTAAGCTGCAAGAAGAAATCCTACTCTTCTACAATTTTACGTGAAGATCCACGAGAATGTATCAAATACCGGGAAAAATTGCAGCTTGTTTTCGCTATGAGCGAGCTCTGATATGAAAAGCCGTGGTTAAGAAAGAGCTTCCTAACTGGTCTGTTTCACCGCAACCCGACCCTTTAAGCCACCTACGCCCATAAACATTGCCCGTTCTTCTGTATCATCTTTCATCAAACGGTCCTCGGATTAATTATCCTCACAGGAACTTAGATGACATTATTTTTGTTGAAATGTCACCTGACATTTCCCAGCTTTTCCCCGCGGGGGTTGCAATCTTCAAGTCTTCATTCTTCAACAATAACGAGAAAATGGGCAAGCATGATCCAAGGTTATTTTAATGATTAGCTGCTTGGAACAATATATATACTAAAAAAAAAAGAAGATGGAATTCCAAAGAAAATGAAATTGCCAAGATAAAACGCGAAGACAATGAGAATATAATAGTGTGACCAAGGCTTTCACTTTATTAAATTCTTTATTATAATCTCCAATTCTTTTATTATAATCCCCAACTTAATCCGGATAATATAGACCGACACCTATAATTATAATTATAGGATGAAACTGTACTGCGTGATTTAAGTTTGTCACTACAATGCTCTTCTGTTAGGACTCTAGGGTTTCTCTATATATTGCTATGTTCTATTTTTTTTTTTTTTCAATTTATTTGTTTTGTTAGTATTTAGTTTAAATTTGAAGAAATGTTATTTGTGTTTTTATTTTGTTTGTTTTGTTAGTATTTACCTTAAGTTAGAAAAATTATTATGATATTCCTAATGTTACCTTAGTTGAATAATTTCCTAAAATCTCTCTACTGCATTACGGTGCTGTTGTATTCTTATTTTTCTAGCGATTGTTTTTCTCTCTGTTCTCTTAAACTTTCTAGAAAGAAACTTAATTTAGTTAATGATTGGCCATAGGTTGTTTGGTGATCAAGAAAGTCATTGTTTTATTTAAAAAAAATGAAATTTTGAGGTGATTCTTGTAGCATATCTTCAAATATTCTTAGGCTTCGAGATTTTTTTAATTAATAAAGATATTAATGTTAAAACCTAAAGCCCTTTTATTAATAAAAATCTTAGTCATAATATTGAATCTCAAGATCTTTTTGAGTCAGTTATTCGGTTATACAAAAAGTTTAAATTTTCAGATTTTTTTTGAAATGAAAAATGATTTTATAGTTCGATAACAATATCTTATTATTAAAGATATGCTCTAAAATCAATCGTATCATATTGTTCAGGGATTTCTTCTTATCGTATATATATTTTGTAAAGTTATTTACAATTAATTAAATGATATTTATTTCGTCTTGCATCTTATTTAGTTGCTATTATTATTGTTTTCTTTATTAACGCAAGATGTGTTCCTTTAACGTATTATATGTTAAGACTTTATCTATAATGAGTTGTAGATATGAGAATAAAGTCTATGATTGAGAATACATTCAAAAATATTCTCAATTAAGGTGATATCATAAGGGACAATGATATTGAATGACTGGCATATTTTATTACTGTCAAGGATTAATATTTGATACTAATAATTGAGTGTCGAGTCTCATGTCACAAGAACAAAAATATAAATATTATATTTTAGAACGTATTACTGAATGTGATCAAAAGTAATAAATCACATGGATAATTATGCACAATCAATGACACGTTATACAGCTATACTAGTATACTACTAATCTTTTGACCTGAGATATCACGACTGTCCTTTACACTGAGGTACATTATTCACTTGTGTATATCGCATTGGATTAACCATATCTGATAAAAAAAGCTTGATGACAATGTATTCTTATTGTATGAGAACAGATGATACTCAAGATGAAATCTACTAATTTAGATAATTGAGCTTGAGATCCTAAGGAGGAATATCACACACGAAAATTAAAGCTCTGACTAGAGTATGAATATTCGAAAATGTGTTTTGCAAATAAGTGAATCTTGTATATGATACATGTCCTTATCTTATAATTAAATTAAGAGTTTGATGATTCTATGATCCACACTGAATAAGGAGTCAACAACAGAAAAATTTTACTATATAGACGTACAACTATATGAGTTTATTCAAAATCTTTAATTCTTCGTATTTGGAGATCATGATATTTTGTTAGAGGTCACTTATAATCATTGAGCACTTCAAATATAATGTGTTATATCGAAGTAATACAAAATATTTGTATATTCTTATATTCATCTCACGATGAACCTAAGAGGTCACACATACTAATCGATAGTTGGTGATAATGGTTATAATATTTTTGTAATGACAAAAATAAATATAATCTGATACTTTGATTGAATGGTATTTTTTATTTTTTAAGATAAAGAATAAATGTTTCAATAAATACACGCTGACACTTGTATAATCGAGGAACATTTATATGATCAATAACAAAGAGATATAAAGTTGTTTTATAAATTAATAGTATAATATTATATTATTATTTCAAAGAATAAATAATAATAGAAGAAAATAAATAAATTATACAAAATATATAATAATAATATAATTTTGTCGCATTAATCAAAGTCTTTATTGATAAATTCAAACACAATACTCTAACGTATTATAAAATAGACAATATTTTGTTAATTGAACTTTAAGGTTTAAAAAAGTCGAGATTATATTTTTATAGCATAATTGTTTGTCAAATTGTCAGAAGTATATTGGATTAGATTCCAAATTATTTTACTTATAACATAACTAATAATTTAGATTTAGTCGAAGTTTTATTCTATACTTGGTATTACTGTAGCTGATTCTTGTCCATGAGCTTTTAACTAAGGACAGGTATTATATAATTTGCGATTACATATTCTTGAAAGTGGATGTCTCGTCCTGTGTACGACTGGACGCTCCAATGATAACTGAGTGTGTGAGTTTCTCTGTCATTAAAAAAAAAAAATTAACTTTTAAACAATTAATTTTCTATATTAAAAAAATTTACAATATACAAATTAAAATAGCATAATAATATTGGTAGAGAAGAATACAAAATTAATATAATTAATCAAAATAAATTATATAAATCACATAAAAATTAATATTATTATGTTATGGTTTGTATTTTATATTTTATATGAAAATAAATAAATTTCTATGTCTAACATTGTCCAATTTCATAAATAAGTACTTGCTTTTAGATAGTTTGATTGTTGATAGTATACTGGACCAAACTCTTTATAATTTTGTTTGTAATATAATACAATTATTTTATGTTTATCATTTAGATAAATTTTATTTTTAGGAGTAGTGCATGGCAAACAAAATGTAGATAGCTTCACTTACGGTGCAGTTTTGATTTTTATATTCTCAGTTTCTACTTCAAAGTGTCCGCAGTTTCATCACATCAATTAGTATTTCACATTTTCTATGGAAAATTTCTATCCGTACAATTATTAAATTTCATAAATAAACGCTAGATTTGCTTTTAGACAATTTGCTGAAAATTTATATTACAAAAATATTAATATTTTATACCTCAAATTCGATAGAGATACGTTCAGCTATAAATAGGAGTTCTATATTAGCAACTCAAGAAAAATTAGTATATAATAATCAACTCAAAAATTTTAAAAACCAAACAAAAAATAATCTTAATATGCCTTAGACCCATACCTAATCACGATTTAAATATCTCTAATCTCTTAAAATAAAAAGAGATTATATTTAATCTTTCGTAAATATAAAATTACATTTACACTTATTTTACAATCTCAGTGCAATAGAAGTTATCGACAGTGAATTATATAACTTAGTTAGATGTGATTCCATATGATCTTCTCTTTACTTTCATATGACTTGATTTAGAATTAATTGCCTTTTTAACTATGCCACATAAAGTCAGAGTCATTCATGATTGCAATATCAAACAAAGTAGCATATATCAATCTTAAATCTCTTAATATATAGATAAAAGTCACTAAATATAAGGCAATAAGTTAAGTCTTATATAATAACATATAGTACTCATACAGGGAGAAAACGCGAGAATCCATTCTATTTATTGTTAATGGTAAAGGAAATTTATAAATTTAAGTTTTTCTCTAAGCATCTTATTTTTTAAGGTGATACATATTAATATATACATGAAAAACAAGTTAGAGTTTAACTTCTTACCTTTTTTAACTTATTGATTTGATGAAAACCAAGCTTAAAATATATGAGCTCTCATCAATTTACACCATTCTCATGCAAAAATAAAGTTTGGTCAAAATTCATAAGAGAGAACTTTGATTAATTTTTTTTAAGTTTATCTATTTAAAATGAATATTTATCCAAAATTCCCATTACTTATCAATTAAATAATAATATATAATATTTTCTCTCTTTCGTATCTTCTAAAATGCATAATGATATTAGTGTGACTAAAAAGGTTCACTATAAATTAGTTGTGAGCGTATATCGAACTCTTTGACTCCGAATTTTTTAAAAACTCAACAACTATGAATAACATCTAACAATATACCATACTCCTTAAATCATGATGAAAAAATAAAAAAAAAAAAGAAAAAAAGAAAAGAAAACTCTCTCTTCTCACTTCTCATCCATATTCAGCCAAGCTAAGGAGACATATCAAGGGTTTATTTTCTTAGAGACTTATTGTTTTACAACTTAATTTTCATCACTTAATCACCAAAGATTAGTGATTTATGCTTTGATTTAATCAATTTTATGAAAAATAAACGTAAGATGTATGTTTAATGTCATAAACCTCAACTTACTTAATCCTTTCTAGTCAACACTTATAAATAATGTCAGAGCATGTATTAATGTTGATTATATACTTGATTTGTTGTTAGAATGGTTGAAATTGCAAGATTGAAGTTCGGGTGTAAAATTGAAAAATTAGAATTTATAGAGCAATTGTTGTTCTTGCTTAGTTTTAATGAAAAAGATGATGAATAGTTCATCATCTTGATATGTAAATGAGATTAATAAAGTTATATAATGATGTTGGAACTACGTAAGTATGAGTTTATATGTTGAAATGATGACAGAGCATGATGAATGTTCATGGATGCATTCGGTCATCATGGTTAATTGAAAATAAATGTTGTTTTGTTTGAAATGATGGCATGGATGATGTTAAACTCATATGATTAAATGATATTGATCATGTATGAACCCTAATTGAATCCGGCTATGAATGTTCATGAATGCAAATGTTGTATTTTGGTTTATTAATGCATGGTTAACGTTAATTTTGATTAATGATTGAGAATGCAATCAATTAATGGTTAATTGAGATGTAATTAACATGCTTTGATTGTTTATTAATTTCGGCCATATTGGAAACAAAATGCAATTGTTGTATTTTGTTCATTTATGCATGTCTTAATGGTTAAATATGCATAATAATTATGTGTAAATATTTATTGAATGATTAATTGTTAATTGTTAATTTTAATAATTCATCTGATGAATCTAATTTAAGCTAATACATTGATATGTGATTCCATAATTAATCTTTTATATATATTGTTCAGTGCATATGTATATGTTATATGATAATATGTATATATGTATTTAATGGTGATGTTCTATATATATATATATAAAGCATATGATGTTTTTATATGTATATATATAATACATGGCTAAGGATTAATATAAAATTAATTTTTGCCATCATTTTTATGCATTAATGGTTAATGTTTTGGCAAATTTTAATTGGTTAATTTTTGATAAACTTTGATTTTGGTATGATTTTATAATGATTATGTTTTAATTTGTTTATAATGTTTTATTAATATTAAAGTTTATTTATTAATTTGATTTGATTTAATATAATTGGCCTATAGTTAATATGATTAATCTTAGGTTAATTTAAGTGTTTTATGAGATAATGGTTTTATTAAAATTTGTCATTTTTAACATTAATGTTTTAAGAAAGCATTAAAGATTTTATTAAGATTTAAAAATTCTAGTTAGCCTAATTTAAGTTGTTTAATTTGTTAAACAAATTAAACAAGTAATACAAGTAATAAAATTATTAGTATGACCAGTAATCGAGGGTGAATAAAGTAAATCAATCAATTATTTGTCAAAAATTCAAATTATCAAATAATTTGATTAATTAATTTGATAATTTATCAAAATTATTTTTAACAAATTAAATTTTAATCATTAAAGTGATTGTTTGCATGACAAATGGTCTAATTTTTATAATAATAAAATTCTATGTTTGACAAATAATTTTAACAGAACTCGTAAATAGTAATATTATTTATATAAATAATAATTTTGGCTTGAATTTGTAAATCACTTGTTTATATGATAAGTAAATTAAATTGATCAAGCATATAATTTTTGTATGACAAGAAAAGGTAAAAATATATTATGGTTTGAATGCTTAGCTATAAGGATATAGTTTTGTGAATATTATTTAAAATAAAAGAGTATTCCCTTAAAATATGAATAATGTGAGTGCTTTATTAAAACCACCTAAAAAGTATTATATTTCTGTCTCTTATTATAGGATAACTAATAATTCTTTTATATAATTTTGTCTACTCTGATATTCTATTATGTGAGGAGTAAAGGTTTTATATGATTGAATTGAATTATTTAATTCTCGACAATATTCAAACATAATCAAGATTTCTATTATATGAGATTATAGTGAGAACATTATTAAAAATGTATAATAGTTTGAATATGACTATTATAGGGCACCAAAATATCTATTATGTGAGATATCTAAAGTTAGGGTAAGGTAATTTATCGAGTCCTCTATGTGATAGAGAAAAAAAAAATGTTCTTTATTCATTTAAGTTAATTGACTAAGATTTCTATTATGTGATATTAATTAATTTTAAGAGAAAATTTGATACTCACTAATTTATAATAAAATCCAATAAAATTCTTTAAATTCAATTTTAAGAAATATAGGATCTAAATTAGATAGTAAGAGCTAATGTAATCAAATTTTATATGAAAATAATATTGTTTAATAGTTAAATTTATTATTTGTAATTCAATATACTAACAAACTATTTTCTTGTATTTTTTTAGTTTTTTTTTAGTGATATACAATATATCGTCTACTAATGTATTTTAAAAAAATTTTAATAACAATATGCTTACTGATACTAATCTTAAAAACTAGTTAAGGAATTTAAATATTATTTTTAAATTTAAAAACTTAGGTTATGTATTAGAGGTTGAGATGCCTATGTCATTAAAGGTAGATGTACTATTAAAGGAGCAGGAAGCCTTTAATAAATAGCATATAGAGAATCATAAAATGAGACTCTACATATTAACCTTGATGAATTGGGAATTGCAAATATAACATGAGAGTATATAATCTGTGTATGAGATACTCAAATTTCTACAAAAATTATATGAAAAAATTGTCGTATTGTTGAGTATGAGATTTAGAGAGGGAATTTCATCTAATGATAAAGTTATTACGATGATTAACATCCTGGGGCAGTTAAACACTTAAGACATAAGAATACCTCATTGTTTAAAAGTGAATTTGATTCTTCAGTCACTTTTATCCAGTTATAAAGGTTTTATTACGAATTATAACCTAAATAGAATTGAGTGTATTTTTTTTAAGTTGTTCATTAAATTTTAAGAATATTATAAATAAGCTATGAAAGGTAAAGGGCATAAAGATGTTCATATGGTCACTACTAGTATGACTAGTAAATAACAGAAATGCCCATCTCAAAGTCCAAAAAGACCTAAAAAAAAAAGTCAAAATAACTTAAAAAGCTCATATTCAAAAAAAGTCAAAATAAAATAATTCAAAGGAAAGTGTTTCCATTTCGGGGTAGACGTATACTGAAAGAAAAATTATTTTTAATACTTTGATAGTTTTAAAAAGGTTCAAACAGGTATGTATAGTAATTATATAATTAAATATGAATTAAGTATTAATTTTGATATTTATTTATGGGTAATTGACTCAACTACTACTTCTCATTTTTGTGTGTTATTATACGTATTGTAGAATAGTTTTGTATTATCAGGTGATAAAATCATCTTAAGGATGGCCAATAAAGCAATAGTTGCTGCTAAATCCCTTGGATTCTTACAAGTTAGAATTACCATTAAGACACATTTTGAAATTAGAAAAAAGTTCTGTATTTTATTTTTGCTGTATGAAATATTATATATGTATCTGTATTATAAAATATAGAATATTCTATACAATTTAATAAAGATATATATTTATTATATTTTAAAAATATATGTATTGATAAAGTAATTAATATAAATAGTTTGTATGTTCTTTAATTGAACAATAGTTATTCAGTTTCTTTCATTTTTTACTAAAAGAATTTGAGTTAAAATAAATTTTAAACATCTATGGCATCATAATATAGGTGACTCACTCAGTTTGAGATTAGTAAGATATTAGTCTCATTGAGTTCTAGACACATTTTGATATGTGAGTTATATCTTTAAGAAAAAATGACTAAATCACTCTTTAAGAATAAAAGTGAGAGGTTAAAAGGACTATTAAACCTCATACATACATATATATGTAAAACATTGAATATATTGGCTAGAAATAATTTTAAGTACTTTGTTATCTTTATTGATGATATGTCATGGTATAAATATGTGTATTTAATAAAATACAAATCAGAATACTTTGAAAAATTCAAAGAATCTAAAAATAAAGTGAAAAACCAAATAAGAAAGACTATTAAAGTTTTACGATTAGATTATAAAGGTGAATACTTGAGTACTAAGTTTTAAAGATTCTTGAAAGATAATGAAATTATCTTACAAATTACTCCTTCACATACATCTTAGTTTAATGGAGTAGTAGAAAGAAAGAATTATACTCTATTGATATAGTATGATCAATGATCAATTTTACAAACTTATTATTACATGTATGGAGATATATTTTATAAATTGCTACACATATTCCCAACAAAGTTTTTTTTAAATCAGTTCAAAAAATTTCATATGAGATATGGTATAGTAAAAAATTCTATCTCAATTATAAAAAAGTTTGGAGTTGTTCTACATATGTCAAGTTAATTAAATTTGTTAAACTTAATTCTAAATCAGAGATGGATCAGTTTATAGGATATTTTAATGATAGTTTAGGGTATCAATTCTAATTTTCATCTGATCAAAGAATTTTGATCAGTAAAATTATACACTTTCTAGATAAAGAGTTTTGAGAAGAAAAAAGTACAAGTAGAAAAATTAAATTAAAAAAAGAGTCTTTTAAATATTAATCTAACAAAGCTAATACTGGTACATTTAGTCAGTAGACTTCTGTTTTTATTATTCTAAATCTAACTCAAAAGTTTTTTAAGATTTTTTTAGTTATAAAGAGATATGAATTTTTAAATGAGAAAAATTTTAAATTTTATTTAGTGAGAGTAACAGATCATGGAAATAATCTAAAAACCTATGAAAAGGTAATCCTGGATAAAGATTCAGGAAAATAGTTAGAAGTAATAAAATTTAAAATAAATTTCATGTATATGAATTAAGTTTAAATGCTTGTTGATCCTTTAAAAAAAATAGCTCTTATTAAAAAAATAATTTTTTAAATTGATAAAGATAAACAAGTTAAGACCTTTAAAGTACAGCTAGTTGCGAAATATTATACTTAAAAATTAGAATTCAATTATGTAAAGACTTTTTCTCCCATTACTATAATTAAATTCATCCAGTTTATGCCAATTATAGCTATATACTATAATTATAAGATTTGACAAATGGATGTCAAAATAACATTTTTTAATAGTTATATTGAGGAGAACCTGTTTAAAAAATAGCCAGTTAATTTTTTATCATCTGATGAGTTACATAAAGTATGTAAATTACATCAATTTATTTATAAATTAAAGTAAGCTTTTAAAAGTTAGAACATTCAATTTAATAAAATAGTCAAAGTATTTGATTTTGTCAAAAATTTAAGTGAAACTTGTGTTATAAATGGATTAAAGATCATGTAATTACGTTCTTGATATTATATATAAATGACATATTATTGATGGGTAATGACGTATGCAAGATGATAGTAGTCAAAGTTTGGCTATTTAAAACTTTTTTTATAAAAAATTTGGGTGATGCAATTTATATTTTTGAGATTCATATCTATAGAGATAGATCAAAAAGAAAATTAAATTATCTTAAAAATTATATATTAAAAAAATGTTAAAAAGATTTAACATGAAAAATTCTAAGAAAGATTTTTTACCCTTCAATGAAGATCTTCATCTTTTGAAAGATATAGGTTTAAAAATTGATAAAATGCAGTAATAGATGCGTAGTGTCATATATTTATTAGCTATAGGTAGTTTGATGTATGTTATACTTTACACCCAACTTGATATACCTTATACAATAAATGTTACTAACAGATATCAAGTAAATCTCCAGAAGAAATACTGGTTGACAGTGAAAATTATCCTTAAGTAGCTAAAAAGAATTAAAGATTTAATTTTGAGTTATAAATATTCAGAGTCAAACATTCAAAGATACTTAAATTTGGACTTTCAATCAGATGTGAATGATTAAAAGTTCATATCTAAATTTATTTTTCCATATAATAAATCTATGTAAGTTAAAAGAGTTCCAAATAAATGGCGATAGCATACTCTACTATAAAAATTGAATATATTGTCTCTTTAAAAGTAGTAAAAAGTTTGAATACACAAGGTTATATCTAAACTAGTTGTGATTCCAAATATGTCTTATCCAATAACTATGTTTTATGACAATATTAAAACTATTATACAAGTAAAAGAACTAAAAGCACATTAGAAGTCTAAGTATATTTAGTGTAAATATCACATTTTAAAAGAGTTTGTCAAAGCTAAAGAAATAATTATACATAAAATATCTTACAGTGCACTAATTTACCAGTTGGGAAGTACAATAATACACTTAGTATAAATGACTTAAAGGTAGTCATACACTCGCATGCAAGGAAGACAAAAATAGTTAAGATATGCTCTAAAATTTTAAGTATGCAAGTTTAAACTATATATGTAATTGATAAGTTAAGTTGTTATTGTGCTTTCATTTGGCAAGGTACTGTTCGATGTCGACTATCTTCGTCACCCCATTATAGTCATCCTTTTTTACCATTTCACAAGGCCATACTTTTTCTCTTCCCCCTCACCCCACACCCCACCCTAACTTGTACTCCTCTACCTCTCTCAATAGCCCATACTTCTTCACCTTCGCCAACGGCTAACACTCCTCTACCTCCCTAAGAATACACGGACATGTTAAGGGAGATTTATTTATTGAGGCTTGATTTTAAGCAGTAGGCTTGATATCAAATGGAGCAGTTTAAGTAATTTCAACTTCAATAGTCATAAGAGATACAGGTGTTAAGGAATTATCTTAGTCGTGTTGAAGAATTTCAGCTTTAACAATTAGAGACTTAATCTCATTTTATGACCAAAGTTTGCAAATGGATACAATTGTTTTGCCCTACAGATAGACAAACTAGTCTTGATGATGTGCAACCTATGACAAAGAGTGTAACAATGCATACATTGTTTAGTAATTGTTTAATTATCATATATTGTAAGTATAATTATGTTTTTGTGATTGATTGTTAATTTTTTTTCTAACATACAAATAATATTACAATTGTCTTATTTACATATCGATAAGAGTCGCCTAACCGATAAAGTCGCAACTGCGCATGTAAGACAAACTATCACTAGTGATATGCAACTTATTATAAAAGGTGTAAGATGTGTGCATTATTTAACCATTGTTTGATTATTAGATATTGTAAGTATTATTGTGTTCTTGTGGTTAATTGTTAAATTTTTTTGACATACAAATAATAGTACAATTGCCTTATTTATAGATTAATGAAAGTCACCAGACTAATGAAGTTGCAATTGCATAAGTTCGGATGATTGTGTTCTTGTGAGTAATTGTTAAATTTTTTTAACATATAAATAATATTATAATTTCCTTATTTATTTTGGACCGGACAATGGATCATTTTTCAGACATAAGATAGCGATTCCTTTATAATCCGATTGATTACAACAAACTTTTATTTATATTTTTATTGTTATCTTTTTGTACATTTTTATTATTATGGCTTATTATTTAGTTTATTAAGTGACTTACTTATTAGATGGAGCTTTCTAAATATTCATATTTGAACATTAAATATAATTAATAACATGAAATATACACAATTTTAAATCAACCTAATATGACATATAAATACCAAAACGATCATTTTCATTTGACTTGTATAAGACAAAATAATAGAAAAAATAAAATAACATAAAATAACAAAATAAGGTGACCGTTGGCAAATTTTTCATTCTACTGACAAAGGTTTTCTTCTATATTTATTCTCTGCAATTGAAAAAATAATTACTTTTATTCCATACATCCAATTCTATTCAACATCTTCTTCATGAAGCACATTTCTCTGAAGCACGAAATAATTTCATTCAATTCATACAAAATACCAAGGAAGCTTAATTGATAAATCAATTTATCAATAACTATTAATAAAAAAATTACATAACAAGTCACTAAACTGTATACTTTCACTTTATAGAATAGCTACGTATTTAAGAAAAGAGTCTACAACAATTGTTGATGGTATTTTGATCGACACATTTTTTATTAGGATTACTTCATAAACTTACGAAAAGAAACAAATGATAAATATAGACATGTATATAATTACATTAATACCTTAATGGTAGGCATTTGAATATTTTGGCCTCTATGAATACGAATAAAAAACTAGCAATTACCATCGCTCACACATCTACATAAAATTAAAAATAATTATTAGCTCACAATTTTAACAAGAAAAAAATAATTACTTCATATGCAATGAACAATAGATAACAAAAATAGTTAGTAACAATTCGCTGATTCAGCTGTAAAAGTATCAAATTTGCGATAAGTGGCGCGATTGTGGCATGACACTACTTCCTCTTCTAGTAAAGGAATACAATATTTCCTAGGTCAACTTATAGAAGTTCCTACTCGAGATAGTTTAACTGTTATCTCTCAAACTTCAATTGGCCTGACCCAATCTATCTGCTCGTTAATAGGAAGAATAGATTTTGAATATGTTAACAATAGTGCCTAGGTTGTGTAGGGCATCAAGCATATGCTAACAATAATGAATTGTTCGCAATTCTCATATGCCTGCATGCTAACAAAACCATCATTTCCTTAATTTTTAATAAGAAACTCAAATTGAGACATTGAAAACACATTGCATAATCGAGATAATTCAATTTGCTCATTAATTATAAACTATACTGTTTTAATTAAATAGGCATTTCTGCATTGGTTGCCTCTCATTGTTTATAAAACCACCGTTATAAGACAGATTTTATATATCAACCAACAATATAACGGGGAGATGGCGTGCATGTCTCGACAATGAGTTTATACTCTCAGCAATGTTAGTAGTCATCATGTCTCATACTTTCAAGAGAAAAAATGTGATCTTGCTCACCTACGAACTGTATGTTTTAAGTAATTTATAGCATTCAAATATATAATCCTTAATTTATCCATACATTCACTAAATTTAGTAATTCAATACATTTTTGCTGCAAGAAAATACCCAAACTTGAAAGGGTTTATTACCCGTATTCATCTATTAGATTTTTCTTTAACATTTTTAGATACATCATAAATACAAAAATTTATAAATGGCTTCTAAAATATCTGTACTAATCTCCTTTTCAAAGATGTTGTGCCTATCTAAAATAAATACCAAATTCAACATCAAGCTAATGACGCACCACAATTTTACTAAAAACTATTCTCACAATGCATTATTTTTTAAATCCATAATTCTAAATACAAGTGAGTATTTTTGATTATTGCCATTAACTGCTATTGTCACCAATAAAGTATCTCAAAATGTATTCTTTAAGAAGGTTCTGTCAAAATAGCGACTATAGGTTGAATGATTTGGCGAAATCCTCGGATAGAAGCGCCAATGATCAGATAAGTGGGAGTGTTTGGAACTCTTTGAAGTTTCTTCCAAAAGCTACTGTTTACTTAAAAGTGGACAACAATTCTTTTTCAGGGACAATTCATGTGGATATTGGTACAAGAATGGCCAATTTGACAGATGGATAGCTCCCAAAAACACCTAAATGGTACCGTTCCTTGTCCATCGGAAGACCAAGTTTTCTGACCACTTTTAAACCCTAGGGACTTATTCCATGTTTTCAAGTAACTCAAATCTACAAAGCGTATCAACAATCTTGTCTTTTTACCAGTTCTCATGGTCATGGAACTAATTCTTCCATTAAGGCATTTTGTAAAATATTTTCCTTCAAGCAACATGAATAAAGCAGCTCACGACACATGAAGCTACAATTGAAAAGAAAGCACATCATAATTAGAGAAACTTGGAGCTATGATGCAGAAACAAACTAATAACAAAAAATCGAGCATACCCACTATTTTTATTAAGCTATGCAAAGGGTGGTCTCCCCACAGAATTTTAAAATGTCACGTATTTTAAAGGGAAATCACCCCATTTGATAGGAAGTAGTAATTCTCCTCATGCTGACCGTTGCCATATCAATCATCAGTGCTGAAGTAACGATCGCCAAACTCACCCATACCAGGGATCACACGGAATTCTTCATTCAAAGCAACATCAATTTCAGAAGTGACAATTTTCAATGTTGGGAAACGTTTGCAAACACAATGGATTCCCTCTGGAGCCTGAAGTTAAATCATAAGATCAGTATATTAAAAATGGAAATGCTGACAGATGTACCATGACCAGCAATGAGAATTTCTTACAGAGATGAGATTCAGGAATATAATGTGGGATTCAGGAACTCCCTTCCGTACGAGTAGTTCAATAGCTTGGTTCGCAGAGTTCCCTACAAGGAAAGCCATCGAGGTTGTTTTCAATTATCATCTTGGGAAAACGATGACAATTACATAATGACCCCAACTCATCAAAATCAGTTGGCACATCTTTCACACTACTAATTTAAGACATTTAAGCAAGCATCATATTGCACTCTTCTCTCAGGAGTGATTCAATTATCAGTAAATCAATGGCTTGTACACAACTATCCTTCCATTTTCCTAGTATTCTGTATAAAGATGATAAATTTCAAAGAGCACAACTTGAATTGGGAATATGTTGATGTTTCTGGGGAGAAAAAAAGAGTAATGCTATTCATCCTAAAATTTTGATCCCAATAGGTATCTTAAATGATATAACATGTATTCATTGAATAGTTGAAAAGTGTAATAAATGACTTTGAAAATTGTATAAATTCTCTATACAATGAATGCTTCCCACTCTCCACATAATTTGTGATGCATTTTAGTATCAAAATTTCCAACTCACTTGCCATATAATTTGTGATGCATTTTGGGATCAAAATTTTGAGATGAATAACATTACTCAAAAAGAGCACCTAAAAATGTGATACAAACCTAGGTCTAACTCTACCTCAAAAGCTAGCTTATGAAGGAAGGTTTACCCAAACTCATATAAACTTCAAAAGATCTCCTTCACTAACCGATGTGAGACGCATTATGGCCAACCCCTTTAAACTATACATCCTCATGCAGAGAACCAGTCCATGGACCCACCAACCAGATAAGGTGAATCTCCCTCACTAATTGATGTGGGACACGTCATATCCAACCCTTTTAAACTGCACAAGTGTAGAGAACCAATCTATGAGCCCACCAACCAAACAAGGTGAGGCTTTGATACCATTTGATATGAACCTGGCCCAACTCCACCTCAAAAGCTAACTTGTAAAGGAAGATTTGCCTAGACCCATATAAACTCTAAAGAATTACTCTTGCTAACCAATGTGAGACTCATCATGTGATTGCTACTTTGTGGTAGTTTAAAGTAGAAGGGATCAGGCCATCCAGTAATTAAACAGCCTTCTCAAAAAAATTTGTTAAAAAAGAAATTAGTTTGACATTTCTTAGCTCTCTTGACTTTTCTATTTTATAAATGAACCTCTTAAACGAAGAGGAAAAGATAGAGGAGAGGGACAGAGAAAGAGATGATGAAAAGGATAGAAAAGGTTTCTCACATAAGGACTTGCATCCGTAAACTATAATACAGTATTGGCAGATACCAAGAATAGGGAAAGGGCAACAGGTTACCTGTGGCAAGAACAGGGTCTAGAAGCAGGACATGCCGTTCTGAAATATCCTTTGGAAGTTTCTCATAGATAAGCTGATGACAATGAAGACAAAAAATTCTTGATTAAAGTTACAGTTTAATAGAATCCAGAAGGAAACACTTCAGCTCCGGCGGATAACTTCTACTACAAAACAATTTCATATACCTGTTTACCATTGTCTCCATCACGGTGAATCAGAATTTTTCCAATTTTCATTCCTTTGCAACATGCACGCAATGCATTTTCCATGCTTTCACCACTTAACACAACAAGAGACTATGTTAGCATAACATCAAACAAGGCAAGCAAAGTCTCTAAAATATAATGAACCAGAAAATTTCTCCATTGAGATCCACGCCAAGTTTCCAGAATCACATACTGAAGATTGGACAGTAAAATTCATTGCAGTCATATGGCACAAGACGGAAATCGGCATGACCCATAATTCAAGTATAATGCCATCTAAATAAACTGACAAAACAAAAACCTCAAAGCCTCACTGAGAGCTT
>JAWDEX010000003.1:3465544-3497511 GCA_035221805.1 Trichilia hirta | reverse complement strand
TATTTAATATAAGACATTGTTTTAACGTCTTAAATAAAAAGATAAAGTATAGAAAATATTACCTGAGATAGAATTTTTACACAATGAAAATCTGCAAAAAAAAATATATTAACTATAGAAAAAATTACAGAGGACAAAATCGGGTTATGACACATTCATATCCAATTAGAAATCAGAATTTGAATACTTATAAATACTCAACTCTTGAGATCTATAATTTAGAATCAAATTCTTAATTTTTCTTAAGTACTTAAGAATTATTTTTACTACTAATTAGTATTTCTTCCTAAGATTCACTTGATATCTGCTAGTATTATTTACTATATAAACTATATTAGGTCTAATATATAGTATAGTATATATTAAGCTACTAATAGCAGATGCTTATAAGACGCTACGCATTTGTTTTCACTTTTTATTAGTCTTTGAACTCATATTTTTAGAAAGATAAAGATCTTGATTGAAGAGTAAGATACTTCTATTAGAGTTCTTCATATTAAATCTTTTTAATATTTTTTATATATGTAATTTTTGAAATAATTTAATTATCCTCTTCGATTTATCTCTATAAATTTGAATACTAAGAATATAAGTTACATCACTTAAATCTTTCATAAAAAAAATTCTTGATAACCAAAGTTTGACTTTTACCATCATGCATATACCATTATCTATCAGTAATATGTCATCTATATACAATATCAAGAATATAATCGCATGTTCTTTTATCTATTTATATACATAAGGCTCATTTGAACTTTTAATTAAGTTAAACACTTTGACTATTTCATCAAATTAAATATTCTAACTTCTAAAAGCTTAATTTAATTTATAAATAAATCAATACAACTTGCATACTTTATACAGTTTAATAGAGAATTTCAAACCAATCAGTTGTTTCATAAATAAGTTTTATTCAATATAATCATTAAAAAATAATATCTTGATGTCTATTTACTAAATCTCATAATCATAATATATGGATATAATGATAAATTTTATCATAGCTACCAGCGAGAAAGTTTTCTCATACTCCAATCTTAATTTTGAGTATAGCCCTTTATAACTAACTGTACTTTATAGGTTTTAACCAATCCATTCTTACTAATCTTTTCTTAAAGATTCACTTACAGTTAATAAAAACTATTCTCTCTAGTAGATCAACAAGTATCCAGACTTAATTTATATACATGAAATTTATTTTGAATTTTATTACTTCTATCCATCTTTCTAAATCTTTATCTAAGATAGCCTTTTTATAAATCCTTGAATCATTCTCATAATCCATTACTCCTATTAAGGAAGATTTAAAATTTTGTTCATTAAAAAATTTATATCTCTTTAGGATTCTAAGAATCTTAGTAGAGTTTTGAGTTAGAGTTGGATCAACAAGGATAAAAGTCTGCTGACTAAATATTTTAATATCAATTTAATTAGATTGAGGTTCTAAAGACTCTTTTATTAAGTCAAATTCCCTACCTGTATCTCTTTTTTCAAGAAATTTTTTCTCTAAGAAATATGTGTTCTTACTGATTAAAATTCTTTGATTAAATAAAAAGTAGAATTAATACCCTAAACTATCTTTAAAATATCTAATTAATTATTATACTTTTATTTAAAATCAAGTTTATCATATTTGACTAACTTGACATATGTATGATAAATCTAGACTCTTATATAATTGAGACTGAGCTTCTTATTACTCTATATCTTATATAGAGTCTTTTAAACTTATTTAGTAGGAACTTTATTGAAGATGTATGCAGATGCAAAGCATATTCTTATAAATATAACGGTAAGTCTGTAAAACTAACCATTGATTACACCATATCTAATAAAATATAATTCATTCTCTCTAACACACCATTAAGCTAAGGCATATACGGAGAAGTTGACTATAAGATAATTTTATTTTTTTAAAAAAATTTTTAAATTTAGTACTCAAGTATTTACCTCTAAAATCTTATTACATAATTTTAATACCTTTTTCGTTCGATTTTTTACTTTATTCTTGAATTTTTTAAACTTTTCAATATATTTAAATTTATATTTTATTATATACACGTACATATATCATGATATATTATTGATAGAGGTAATTGAGTACTCAAATATCCTATAATCAATGTGTTAAATAGTTTACATATATCTGTATGTATGAGATCCAACAGTTCTTTTAACCTCTTACCTTTATTTATTTTTCTTTAAAGATACAACTCAACTATCAGAGTGGGTTTAGATCCTAATGAAATTAATATTCGACTAGTCTTGAGCTGGGTGAGCTACCTATCCTCGATATATTCTAATCTATAATGCCATAAAAGTTTATGATTCATTTTAATTCAAATTCTTTTATTAGTAACAAAAGATATAAAATAAGTATTATTTAATTGAAGGATATACAAACTATTTTTATTAACTACTTTGCCAATATATATATTTTTAAAATATAATAAACATACATCTTTATTAAACTATACAAAATATTTAATATTATAAAGTACAAATATAAATATAATATTTCGTATGGCAAAAAAAATATATAATATATTATCTAATTTCAAAATGTATTTAGATGACAACTCTAACTTGTATGATTTAACGGTTGTCGTAGCAATTATTGTTCTATTGGTCATTTATAAGACAATCCTATAGCCCAATAATGCAAAATTATTCTGTAGTACTTATAAAGATACATAAAAATAAGACATAGCAACTGAATCAATCATCTATGAATAAATATCAAAATTAATATTTAATTTATATTCAATCAAGTAACTTCTAAATATATCTACCTTAGCCTTCTTAAGGCTATCGAAGTATTGAGAAAGATTTTTCTTTTAGTGTCCTTCAATCCTACAGTAGAAACACTTTTTTTTAGATGGTTTTATTTTAAATTTTTTTAGAGAAAAAGTTTTGTTTGCCTTCTTTTTCTTAGGTCTTTTTAGACCTTAAGATAAGAATTTTGGCCGTTTACTAGTTTTTCTAATAGTGGTTATATGGATATTCTTATGTCTCTTATCCTTATTATTCTATTTATAATACTTTTGAAATTTATTGAGAACTCAAAAAGAATATGCTCAATTCTGTTCAGATTATAATTTATTATAAATCCTTTAAAATTGGACAAGAGCGATTAAAGAATCAAATTCACCTTTAGATAATATGACATATGAATGTCCCATGCATTTAATTGCTCGAGGATATTAATCACCTTGATGACATGATCATCAGGTGAAACTTTTTTTCTAAGCTTCATATTAAATAAGGTATTATTCAACTTATATTTAATTACCTAAGAGTTTTTTTCATATAATTCTTATAGAAATTTCAGTATCTCATACGAAGATTAGATACTCTCATAACAAGTCTGTAGCTCCTAATTCATAGAAATTAGCATGTAAAATCTCACTATATAGTTATCGGCATGCTATTTATTAAAAGTTTCCTACTCTTTCAGTAGAGCATTTACCTCTAAAGACATAAGCATCTTTACTTCTAAAATATAGTCTAAATTTTTAAACTCAAGAATAATTTTTAAATTTCTTAACCAGTCCTTTAAATTTAGTCTGGTAAGCATAAAATTGTCAAGAATTTTTTGAAACATATTTGCAGATAATATTTTTAATGATCACAAAAAAAGTACCAAAAAGATATGAAAAAATAGTTTGTTAGTATATCGAATTATAAATAATAAATTTAACTATTAAAAATATTATAAAATTATAGTGATCATACCGACTCTCACTATCTAATTTAAATCTTACATTTTTTAAAATAGAATTTAAATATTTTCTTGAATTTTTTTTTAAATTAGTAGAAAATCAAATTCTTATGTATAATTAACCTCCTATAATAGAAATCTTAGTTAATTAACTTTGAAGAGTAAAGAACTCTTTATTTTTTATATCACATATAAGACTCGATTAATTTCTTTATCCTAATTTCAGATGCCTCACATAATAGAAATTTTAGTATCCTATACTATTCATATTCAAATCACTGTACTTTCTCAACTAATATTCTTATCCTAACTTTACATAATAGAATTTTGGTCAAAATTTAAATACCATCGAGATTCAGATAACCCAATTCAATTACATAAATTTTGTACCCCTTACATAATAGAAATCTTAAAGTTAAAAAGTTATGTAAAAAAATTATCAATTATTTTATAATAGAAGACAAACATATGATAGTTAATTAAGGAGATTTACCGAGCACTTGATTATTCACATCCAATACAAACACTCTCTCAACTTTAACAATTTTCATAAAACTATCTATTATGGGTTGAACATGTACATCGATAATTATCCATCTTATAAATAATTATCACTCTGTACACACACATGTATATCATATATACACATACACATATGCATAAACAGTGTTTGAGAGTACTTGTCATATAAAGAATCTTGATGTTTGCTTAGTTCGAATTATTTGTCTCATGAATAATCGTCTTTTATGATTGAATAATTACACTCATAAGACATGAGTGAATTTATTAAAACAAGTTAATAATATTTTTGATCGATTTGGTGGTTTTCGACTACTATTTGCCTAAATTGATTTGATTGGCCATAATTATATGTCAAACATGTAATCTAGTTGTTTATATAATTTATTTAATTCATCAAACAAATTAAATAAATCTTATTAGGCTAATTAGGATTTATAGAAAAAATTAATAATAAATAAATAGAATAATATCAAATATACATTTATCAAAATATTAAAAAAAATATTTAATAAATAATAAAACCTCAATCATTATAAGGATAACAATTAGCCTAAAGTCAAACTTTAGACCAATCATATTTTGACAAAATTAATACAATAAATAATATATATTTGATATTATCTTTTAATTATATATAGAGAGAGAGAGAGACATACACACACACACATTACATTAAGTGCATCAATATCCATACATCATGCATGAATATATATCAGCTGGTCAACTGAACACCATTAACCATTAATGACATTCAATCACAACTATTAATACATGCTTAACATTTAAACACATTTTCTTACACAAAATCTAATATTTTGTATAATTAACCAATACAGCCTAATAAATTATGCCTTCTATAATGATCATATTAATACAATCAACAATTAATCACATTAAATTATGATCACTAAGCATGTCCAAGCATTAATCATATGAATAATCAATATTCAAGGCATTAACACATTTTATTACATAAAAGCATAACTTTCATACATTCAAGTCATTACAGCTGAACATTAAGGGTTCATAACATGATCAATTCTTTGTCATCTCATGAAAATAACATTCAAACATGACAATTACGCATGAAAATTCAGTCATTCCATATCAATTTCATCATGGTCTAATATATCACATATATTTATCCATCATGTTCAATCAATTCCATCTCATGAAATTTAAGCTTCCAAAGTTTCTTTTATTATCATATGATGTTATTAATCACATTAATACTCTTAGATGATGGAATACTTATCATCTTTCTCATTAGAACACATTATGAAAACATGAACCCTAAAATTTCCATAGTCAAACCTATTTACCAACCAACAAAACTATCAACCATAACACCAAATTAATGTTATAATCAATATAATTAAGGGCTCTGATACTATTTTAAAGGTTGATTATAGAAATTACATGCTATTAGGGTTTACATACTTTAATCATCTAAAATTATGTATAAATTTCAAAATTTAAGCAAATCAAAGCTTGTGAATCCCTCACCTTTAGTAATTAATTGCTAAAGAATAACTTGTAAAATAAAAAGTATATAAAAGAATCAAATTAAAGTGCTTAATTTTTGCTATAGACATTTAAGAGAGAGAACTTTTTTTAATATATTCCAATTTTGTAATTATCTTAAAAATTGCTAAAAAATTAAAAAATGACATTTCTTTATATTTTTTTCGCATTTACTAAAGTGTTCTTAACAATTTGGTCAAAGAAAAATAGCTTCCAAAGCTTGATAAGAAAATTTTAAAATAGTAAATGTAAAATATCAATTAAATTCACAAATTTTGATTTTATGATAAATTGATTCTAATTCGGTCAAACTTGTTTTGATCAAACTTATTTTAATTTTATTTATATTTTTAAATATTAATAAAATATTATAACTTATTTTAAATTACAATTGGATCATTAATTAAAGCTTTCTTAATTGTTAACTATTTATGATTTTCGTCCAATATTATCTCTGAGAATGTTAACTCTTTTGCGGATAATATTTATTTTCTCTAATAACAAAAACAAACACTAATTATTAGTTGTAACTTTTTAAGTTTACTGTAATATTAGTTGTAAGTCAAAATTAATGTCATCGATCTCATTTCGAACTATTCGAGTACTTAATAACTATAGTTAACATTTAACAATATATCATAGCCTATAAATCATAATGAAGAAAGTTTTTATTAAACCTTTTATGCTTAATTATATGTTTTGTGGGGATAAATTTCTTTCGTTCATTCGATTTTAACTAAGTTAGAGCTCATGGATGTTAAAAATTCTAAACTCAATTTTTTTCTCGGACTTTTGGTCATTATGCTTTGAATTCATTACCATAAAACTTTCAATTATTTTAACCAAAAACTTATGTTTTAAATATTTATCAATATCCAACTAAAAACTCGAATCTGAATTGAGTCAATAAAATCTTAAAATTCTTTATATATAATCAATAGATTCCTAAATAAATAATCATTCGTATTTTGATATAAATAATACATTACCAAATTAGTTTGTATACAAGACATGATTAGTCTCACATATATACATTATATGAACTATGTACATATATATCGAATGACAATGATGGTATCTCAGGTCAAAGAAATAATTTGTATACTAGTATAATTATATAACGAATCATTGACATTATACTTTTGTGTAATTTATTATATCTTTGATCAAGTTCAAAAAATAATTTTTTAACTATTAGTTCGCACTAATATCCTAATAACATGACTATCATGCTACCCACACTAATATCATTCTTATGATATTTATCAAAGACATTTAATATATCTGCTATACAATATCAATATCCAATTGATACAGTTTTCATAGAAAAGAGTTTAAATAATTAAATTATCTAAATAATTCATATATGTACTATATCATTATTATGATTAAGAAAAGAAAGTAGCATATATATACGAATAAAAATAATTTTTTATTAATAAATATATAAAATAAAAATTATAAATAGTGATTTAATCTAAAATGTCCAAAATTGACAACACGAATGATTTTAGAGCATACAATACTATAATTTTAATTGAAAACTACACTATAATAAATTAAAATTTTAATGATATAAAATTATTTATATTATGAAATGACAGGTTAGGCATTTAGGATCAACAATGATGCATAAAATTATTAAAAAAATTTATGGACACCTATTAAAAAATTAAAAGATTCCTTTGTCTAACGAGAATATTTGTAACACTTGCTCATAAAAAAAATTAGTGGTTAGACCATCTCGCTCTAAAATTAGTTTTGAGTCTCCATTTTTTTTATAAAAGATTTAATGAGGCATATATGGACCGATACACCTATCTAGTGGGCCATTTCACTATTTTATGGTTTTAATTAATACTTTTAATTGATGATCACATGTTTATTTATTATTCACGTATAGTATTATATGTACTAAATTATTTTCATAGATTATTAAGTTAAGGACATAATTTTCTGATCATCCAATTAAGACTGTATATTTAAATAATGCTAGTGAGTTTACTTTTAAGACATTTTATGACTATTGCATATTAGTAAGTATTGATATAGAACGTCCTATTTCACATGTTCATACATAAAATAAATCTCTTATTTAACAAATTCAGGTAATTGCTTGAACTCTCTTATTACATACTTAATTACTAATTTTTATTTAAGGATATGTTATTTTACAAGTCGTATCATTAATTCAGCTTATACATACTACTTGTCATTAATATTCTCTATTACAAATTATAATTAATTATCAACTTGATATATTTCATTTAGTTACTTTTAATTGTGCTATTTATGCTCCTATAGCTCCTCCATAGTGTATTAAAATGGGACATAAATGTTGATTAAAAATTTATATTAGTTTTAACTTATCTTTTATTATTAGATATATTGATTCCCTTAACAAGTGATTTACTTGCTGCATAATTTATGAATTATCAATTTTATAAGATAGTTTTTTTACCACTAGTGCAAAAGGAAGTATATTCTAAAGTTAGACCTGAACTTTTTTAAAACACATTACTTTGACTTATTTTGATCCTCACACTAGTCAATATAAAAATAAAGTGTGAAATATCGTACAACTTTAACAAATTATAAATTAATTATTAAATGTATTTAATGATATTTCACATGTAATCAAATCATATATACCAACTACTAATACACTAGCTTAGGTGATTGCTCCTAAAGAACAATTAATAACAAATGAATCATCTATAATATATCAGAAGCATGGTAAACTATTTGATTCAAAAAATACAATTCTACAGCAAAGAAAAAATTAGACAACTAAAAATATTAGTACTATACCTATTACTCTAAAAGAGTTAACTATCTCTAAAGAGACAAATATGCCTAAACAACTAATTGTCCCTAACAGACATTGTAATTATTCTTGAAGCAAAAAATATATTTTAAAAAATATATATTCTTGAAGAGATAGTATCTGTAAAGTGGCACAAGTCTCTGAAGAGGCACAAGAATTAAAAAATAGAGAAAAGTCAATAAATTATACTTATATGCATATAATATGAAATCGTAATAATACAATCATCGATAATATATTTTCTTACTCAATGGCTACTAAGATTATAAAAGATAATTATGAATCACAAACCATCAATAAAAATAAATAAATGCATGATTGACTTCAATAAAAAAAAATAATTCAAATAGAATTAACTTTTCTTGCTAAATAAAAAATATTTGGACCTGTAGTTCAAACACCTGAAGATGTCAAATTCATTGGACACAAATAGGTATTTATACTAAAATATAATGAGAATAACGAGGTTGTAAGATATAAAATATGACTGATTGCTCAAAATTTTCTCTCAAAGACTTAGTATTGATTTTAATGAAATATATTCTTTTATGATGAATATCATTATATTTTAATTTTTAATTAATTTGGCAATTTCTAAAAGACTTGATATATATTTTATGGATATAGTGACTACTTATTTATATGGATCACTTGATGCAAATATTTATATGAAAATTCTCGGAGTATTCAACATATTTGAAGCATATGAATCAAAAGTAATTTATATTCAATCAAACTATGATAATTCTTGCATGAATTAAAAAGGTTTGGGCATACATGGTACAATTGCTTAAGCGAATATTTGATGAAAGAATGATATATTAATCATCTTATATGTCCATGCGTATTTATAAATAAATTAAAATATGAATTTGTTATTGTAACAGTATATATTGATGACAAAAATATAAATAGAACTCTTGAAGAGGTTCTAAAGATTACTAAATACTTAAAAATAGCATTTGAAATAAACGATTTAGAAAAAATTAAATATTACCTTAACCTACAGATCAAGCATAAATCTAATAGAAGATTTGTCTAATACTGTATATATTGAAAAAATTTTAAAACATTTTAATATGAATAAATCTCATCCGTTAAGTATTCTAATGGTTGCTCGTTCTTTTGATTTTAAAAACAATCAATTTCATCTTAAAGAAGATAGCGAAGAGATACTTGATCCAAAAGTACCATATCATAATACTATTGATGCCTTATTATATTTGGCACAATGTACCAGATCAAACAGAATATTTGCTGTGAATTTACCAACCAAATTTAGTTTTAAACCTCCAAAATATTAAAATGGCATCAAATATATATTAAGTTATTTTCATGAAATGATAAATTTGAAATTATTTTATTCCAATAAACTAATAAGAAAGTTAAGTTTGGTTGATCATATAGATACTGATTATTTTTTTGACCCTTATAAAGTTTGATCTAAAACAAGATATGTATTTACTTATAGCAATACATCAATTTATTGGTGATCTATGAAACAAACTCTTGTTTCACCATCTTCTAATTATTCTAAGATCATTACTTTATATAAAGTTAGTCGAAAATATGTATGGCTTTGTTCTATTATACATTATATTCAGAGTACATGCAACTTATTTTTTATTTTAAAGAATTCAACTATAATTTATGAAAATAATGCTACTTGTATTACTTAAGTTAGAAGAAAATATATCAAAAGTGATAGTATTAAGCATATTTTCTCTAAATTTTTTTATACACGTAAGATTTAGTAAAGTTACTAAATTGAAGCCAAACAGATTTACTCTTTTGATAATATTACTGATCTTTTCACTAAGACTCTAAATACATCAATTTTTAAGAAATTTGTATATAATATTGATATGCATTACTTATTTAAATTAATAAATTAATATATATTATTTTAAAGGGGAGGCTTTTAGCAGAGGAGCTAAATGTGTATTGCACTTTCTTTTTTTCTTTAACTGAATATTACTAGTAAGATTTTTAAAGAGACAGTATAAATTACGTATGAAATTCATTAAAATTAGTAAAATTAAAAGAAAGTATTATAAAAGTCAATATTTTGATAAAGTTGGTGGGTTACACTAATTCTACCTTTGATTTTTTCTTTATAAATATTTATATTTAATGTAAATAATAAAATAGAGTGATCGAGAATTTTTTTATAAATACCACTTATTTTGTAACGAATCAGTATGCATTCAATGAAGTGAAATCTCTTATTTTGAATTTGTATTTTGGCTAATTTTATTTATACCCTCAGTTCTCTTTTTATTATCTTTTGAACTAATATTCATAATAATTTCAAACATAAAATGCAAAGACAATGAGAATAATAATATAATAGTCTGAGCAAGGCCTTTCACATTATTAAATTCTTTATTATAATCTCCATTTCGTTTATGTAATTTCCAACCTACTATATACAATACATTTTCAACTTATTACATACAATACATACTAATAACCTATAATTATAATATAATAGTTTATCACATGAACATCTTATCTAGTGTTAACTATAATGAGTTTAATTGCATCAAGTAACGTTTATCGTTATAATGCTCGTGCTAGGAGACTAAAATTTTTTTATACATTGTAATGTTATATTTATTATTTTAATTTATTTATTTTGTTAGTATTTAATTTAAATTAAAAGATTTGTCGTTGTATTTTTAGTTTTAGTATTTATTGTTAAATTTGAAGAATTATTGTTGAATTTTTTATTTTTATTTTTATTGTTTTGTTAATATTTAATTTAAATTAAATAAATTATTATGACATTCCTAATGTAATTACGAATTGTTACCTAGTTGAATAATTCCTAAAATCGTTCCGCTGCCTTGTGCTCTTTTCTTATTCTTCTGTTGTATTCTTATTTCACTAGTATTAGTTACATTCTCTCAATTTTCTTAAATTTTCTAGGAAGACACTTGATATTTTCCCATCACAGTCACACAATCAACCTCTGTTAATGTTTTGCACTTTCCCTTTCTACACTAATAATTAAAAAAAGGCAACGCCAATAGCATTTGGAATTAAGTTTAATATTTCCCCGAAATACTAAACTGCATTCTTGTTAGTGCCAGAAGATGACTTCTCTTCTTTCGATTTCACTTGTAATTGCACATTTGTTCAGGTAACCAATTCTTATTTTCTTTTATCCTTGCTTCCCTCTTACTAATTCGCAGATATGTCTCATTCAAAGCCAGTTCATATCCGTCTTTCTGTTTACTCAACGGAGTTTCATTTCTCTACTCCCTTCTCTTCTCGAATTTCATTTCGTCATGGATTTGTCAACAGGAGAAAAGCATTTCACGCTGCTGGTTAGCACTTGCTTTCACGTTTGTTGGAAGGATCGTGCACTTGTTTTACTGTTTTACTTTTTGTTTTTACGCTTTTGTTAATTGCATTTTAGTGCTCATGTTTGTTTCTCCTATAAAGTTTGTAATTGCATTTAGTGTTCATAGTTGTTATTCCTATAAAGGTTATACGTGCGTTTAGAAACCAGTTTTCAGGGTTTTAATTGATGAATTTTTGAGGGAATTGGTTTAGTTAATGATTGGCCATGGGTTGTTTTGGGATCAAGTAAGTTATGGTTTTATAAAAATTGAAAAAAATAAAATTTTTAGGTGATTCTTGTGGCATATATTTGAAGGTTCTTAGGAGTCAGTACCTAACAGGGTTAGTGCGTGCGTTTTCATGAATACAAAACATCATATTGCAGTACGTATATTCAGATGTTCAGTTCGAAGTAATACTTTTTTTTTTTTTTTTCTAATTTTAACTTTTAATTGACAAGCAAGATTAGATGTTTAGGAATTTTGGGAATCTTTTTGGATGAACAATGAGAGAAGAGGACGGGCCTGGCTTCTGGTAATGTAACTTATTGATAACCTGATCAATGAAAAAGCTTAAGCCTAAACTCTTTTGTGTGTTTTCTAAAATTAATGAACAAAATTATTGATATTCTCTAGTTATGTGAGAATTTAACTGCATTTAATCGGTTATTTACATAATAGTGTGAAATGGTCACTATTCGTGCTTAGTCTGATTTGCTTGTTTTGTAGCTACATAAGTGAGAAATATACTTAGGACTTACCTGCAGAGTTGTGTAATTTCATGTGTAATAGAGGGAAGTTTGTACTTCAAGGAAATGCACTGTTGTGTCACTTTGGTACATGACATTTGGACAGTTTGGATGTTATGGACATATGTGCACAATATTGATTTAGTGCTACAATTCATTCAATCTTAAATTCACCATTAAAGCTAATCGTTTGTCTTTTCAAAATATATCAGGAACTAGTTCATTGCACACAAACTATTCAATGGATGAGGGTCACAGGCCTGTTATAGATATAGAATATCACATTTTCGGCACATCAGCTGTGTTGATGATGGTCAAGAATCATGTATGCAGTCATCTTCCTCAGGAGGATGTAAGATTGATATAGGAAAACGGATGTTTTGCAACAGATCGTTGAATATGAAGAACATTGTTGCTGTTGGCTTTGACATGAATTACTTTCTGGTCCAGTACAAGCCTGAAACTTTGAATCCCTTATATATGAAGGAATAGTCCAAAAATTGGTTCATGGTCTGGGATATCCTCTAGAGGTTTGTCTGGGTTATAATTTATGCACATTTAATCAATAAAACGAGTGATTTTCGAGCATATATACGTGCTTCAGTTGATGAAGTCATTTTCACTTTAGTTTGTAAAATACAAGTTCATGAAATTTTTGAGTGCATATTGTTTGATTTTATTGTGGATTTAAAATCATTATTATTTTTTTCTTTCGGTTCTAAGATTTGGACAGTATATGATTTGTTGGTTAAACAAGTTGATTTTATGCAGCTGCTGGAGTGGTCATTTGATTGGAAGTCCGTGGTCAGAGGAGTGGTTATTGATAAAACAAGGGAAATATCTTGAAGTTTGATCCCATTAATCCCTTTTTCTCTAAGCTTGTTCTGTAATTTGTTTTCTGTTTGTCTGGTCAACTTGACTTTGTTGGATATAGGATTATGTCATTGTTAGCTTCCATTGGTGAGACATTTAGTCAATGGTTGTGCATTATATAGATGGATCAACATAAATATGTTAAAGTAGCCTACAATGGATTTAGAGAGATTTGCACAGAGGAGAAAGTTGATGCCCATGGAAATACTCTGAAATGAGATACTTTTGACGAACAAGACTATGTGCTCATCAATACCTTTTTTGCGATACCTAAAGCTCACCTGTTTGCTCAACTTGTTGACTTTATTGACAATAACCCTAGAAATGTTCCAAATGGCACTAAGTAAGAAAATTATTTTACGTTAACTATATTAATTGTCAGGATGAATCTAAACTATACTAGAAGGATATGTTGCTGGATTAATAACATGTTCTTTGTTTTTTTCATTTTGCCAAATTTTCTCTATATTCCCTCAGCTATGTTTGGATGTACAACAATGTTCGAGCTGCTGTTAATTTTTGCTATCAGTATGGAACTTTTAAGCATATTTTTAAAGGATCCTAAAAGGTAGGTAGTAAGTAGGTATTCTATTTCGTAGAGATATTAAATCAATTTTAAAGACTGATTATTCATGAGCCTCTGTTTTAGGAAATTGATTTGTTAATCAACTGTCTGATTACTTCTATTTGAAGTTTAAAAGAGATGCAAGTTACAACATGTTTCCAAGTTATGAAATCCAGTGGCCATACTGAAAACAACCTAGTTTTTATTTGTTTCGGATTTGATCTTGCATCTCTTTGATATAATTGTAGATGGAATTTGTCTTGCACAGCCTTTTTTCTGTCATATGCTAGGTATATCAATGAGGATACTTCAATAGTCCACGTATTGAAAATGCTTAGATGTTCTGGTCGTTCAACAATCCTGGTGACAAATAGGTATCAGTATCTCTTAAATCATATTTCCTCATAACATGATTAATATTGACTTGATCTATGAATTTAATCCACATTAGTTGGTTTAATGCTTACAAATTTAATATTGCATGTGTCACAGTTTATGGGACTATACAAATATTGTTATGAGCTTCCTCTGTGGATCTAATACACTGGATGGTAGAAGCACTTGCAGCTTTGATTGGCTTCAGTACTTTGATGTAATCATAAGTGGCAGTTCATTTTCTTCTGTCAGACATCGTAAACTACTACATGTTATGTTAAACATTGTTTGTGAATTAAAATTCTCAAGCAAGCTTGAAGTATAGAACATCAGATGATCTGATGTTCATATTTTAGATGATTTAACTTTCATGACATTATAACGATCTTCAATTAATTTCCCTCAATGGCTATATCATTCTATGCTAACATCTGGTAGTACCAATACTTTATTCCAGTATCTGAGCTTGAAGAAATATCTGTCAATGCAGTCTGAAACCAAGCTTCTTCCATGAAAATAATCATGTGAATATTTTTGGGATGCTACTTAATACTGATAATGGCTCACATATGTCGCAGGTCAGTATGCATATGCTATGTATTCTTGTCCAGCTTTTGACCCTTTTATGCTTCTGTTTCGAAATACTTAGGTTTGGTTTGGTATTGTGGTGCTTTTGCTTATCTTTGAAAGCACAACATCTGAAGTGTTTGATAAAATCTTAAAGCTTTGCTTTCAAAACTGAGTTGATTTTTGCCCTCAGGTATTTGATTAAGCATAAAACAGGTATTTGATGTTTGTGAAACACTCATCAACGTTCAACTGACAGCTATAGCTCCATAGCAGTCGTGGCTTTTAAGCCACAACAACATAATACCAAATTTTCACTTAATATGTTTTGTTGAACAGGTGGGAAATTCTTCACCAAGATTATTATTGAAGGGGAAAATGCAACTTGTCAAATTTTCCAGGTACTTTTCAGTAATATCTCGCAGATAAATAATTCTAATATGATAGATGCTTGTGAAATTGAAAAAAAAAAATGCTCCCAGAATCTATTTCAATTACTGGAATAAATCCAATGACATATCAAAACTTGTCTTTTAGGGAGGAACTGTTGGTCATCTGCTTAAATTGCTGTCCATTGAATCAAGTTCACAGATGATGCTTTATTATGCACTCTAGAGTCAATAGTTACCAAATTACAACCTATCTTGTAGTCTATTACTGTAACTATTTCCCTTTAAGCTTGCTAGAACTGATAATTAAATTTACCTTATTGGTAGGTTCTTTATGTTGGAGATCATGTCTACGGAGATATTTTGCACTGTAAAAAGGCTCTTGGTATGACTTTTGAGTCTTCCCCCTTCATCTTTTGTGTAATTTGTTAATGTTGTCTCTTTCTGTTTTATATGATCTTTGAATGGATTAGTGATCATGAACAAAAAAGTTTGTGTAGCAGATAGTTTTCTGGCCTGCCTTGGGCTAATTGTGGTTTCATTACTGTTTTCCTAATGAGCAGAATGGAGAACGATGCTTGTTGTTCCTGAACTTGAGAGGGAAGTCAAATTGCTTTGCGAACTGAGGGATATCCGCAAGGCAAGTCTAGTTCTCATATTTGGATAAATATCTGCTACCATCCTGTTGTATCAGTTGTAGTACAGGATTCTCTAGCTGAGAAAGATCACGTCGTATAACTGTTTAAGGTTGTTGATATCATCAATAAGATCACACTTCCAATACATAAAACAGTGATAAGTAGGTATCAACACAGCATCATTTGCAACATACTAGTTGCTACTTTGATTTTCAGCTCTGTGGCCCAGTGCTTTAGATTGTCAAATAGTTTTATGGGAGCTGTCCCAAATTCAAGGAATTTGGTAGTTCCCTATTGTTGTATCAGTTACTTTTTACTTTTAATCAACTCAAACATTCATGTGCACAGCAACTTCAATTGCTGAGGAATGAGCGTGGTCTTGTTGAAGACGAAATCCATGAAATGGTCTTTCGAGTAAGTATTCTCTTTATGGAATTACTCATCATATGACTTTGCACTTGATCTATGAGCGTAATTATAGGTTTACAGTTTACAATCTTTTCTTACTTTCACTCTTTTTCTTTCTAGGTTTGAAGATATTACTGTTGATGAGCATCAGAAAGTGGCCGCTAGAATGAATGAACTGCAGTTTAGGCCAGAATGAATGAACTGGAGGTTAGGCCAGTACTCAGTAACGTTGACAGTGTAGCAACCCAAAAATTTTGGCGGATGAATGGTGTAAATTATGGAAAGGGAGTGAAAGAAGTAAAAGGCAGGTTCGAATGCCATCTTAGAGTGAGGGAAAAACTTATCTATGTCTGTGCCAGGGCAGAACCAGTGTAGCAGCCCTAAAAATATTTGCAGATGAATTGTGTAAATTAACTTGAAAATTTTTCTTCATGGCTTGATTTTGACAGTCTAAAAGGGACAAGGTTCAAAGCCATCATCAAAGGCACAGAGAGAGTGCCACCAAAAGTTGAACTCATTTGACCCTTAGTGACATGGTCCTTATTTTTTAGCTACTGATTGTAGTGGCATGAGCTGATGATGATGACTTCTTTGTGTTTCATAATTTCAGTTTCACAAGGTACCGGGACAACTAAAGAAGACAGGCTATCAAAATTCTCGCCTTGCTCGTCAGGTACATTTTAGTCTACAGGTATGTAAGATCTTTGTTGGTAAACATAGGTTTGCGGCAATTTGTGAAAATCTTGTCATTTATTGAATTGGATTTGTTACTAAAAAAAACTCTTAACTTGTTCCTGGAAACTTTAATTTAATTTGCTGGTAGGTTGACAGATTTGCCTGCCCCTATACTAGTCATGCCCCATGAATTTGATATTATTCTTCTTTGAATTCCTGTTAGCATTCTGATAATTGGAGGTCAAGCCATTAATTTACTACTAATTATAGTTCCTTGTCAAAATTTAAAATTTACTTCACACACGCACTCACACTTACTCGCACCCACGCACATACCCGCCCGCCCACATATATATATATATATATATATATATATATTAACTTTACCTGTTTGGTGTTGAATTATGGATCAAAGGTAAAATCCATGCTCACCTGATTAAAGGTATTTCTGATTTCCTGTGCTTAGATATTTCACATTTTGGAGAAAAAATGGAATGAAGTTTGTGATGAAGTGCTACAGTATTTTCTGTGCCAGGTAAAGGAATCTTGATAGCAATATGCACGTATATTGCAATTCCGCAAATTTAACTTCACATATTGGATCTCAACACAAAGAAATGCAACCTTCATTAGAAAGTAGGATAGGACGCTATCTAGAATAACTCTACGGAGTTGGGGAACAAAGCCATGATCCTGCTATTTACACCTCTCGAACTGCCACGCCTCCCTGTTGTGAAACTTAAAGACTACGCAATTAAAACCTGGAATTAGTAAAAAGTATATAGGAAACTGTATTCACCAAATCTTAGTTGTGCACAACGAATAATGTTTTCTAGGTATATTCAATTTGCTTTTGATTCCTGAATAACTTTGAGCTACAGATGACAACGCAACAAGAAATCCTACTCTTTAATTGTTTTACATAGAGATCTACGAGAAGTAACAATTACAGACAAAAAATTGCAGCTTGTTTTCACAAAGAACAAGCTCTAAAACGGATAAGAATGGATTAAAAAATAGCAGTTTCACCTGTCTGTTTCACTGAACCTGACTCTTTAAGCCACTTGGTTCGCCTGAAGATTCTCAGCTCCACCAGATTATCTTCATCAAACAGTGCTTCCACTGATTATCTTCGCAGGTGCTAAAACCTCGATGAGAACGTAACTGAGATGTGAAGCCATAGAATCATTGAGAGATAATCACAGATAAGCACAGCCACACCCCTTCTAGCTAATGCCCGTCTTGCCTCTCCACATCTTGCATTTCTACTGGTTCAGGAAAGATTTCACTTGATAATCTTTTATTTGAAGATGAGTACTCAATTCCACCACTACCTTGAGAGCCTACTCTCCCAGCCTGTTTCAGACCATTACCATCTCTGTTTGTGTGCCCAGCAACAGTTGCAGCACTATCCAATGAGCTCTGTCGCCAACTACCGAAGAAAGCAGTACTCCAAGATCGCCTGGATGAGGTGGTTCTCAGCCTTGCAGAACTGAAACTCTCCACCCTTACCACTTTAAAAGGGTTTTCCAAAGCCCTTAGAATATATTTCATTGGAGGTCGTTTGGCAGGCCTAGGGTTAAGGCATGATCTAGCCACAATTGCCATGGCCCATACTTCTTCCAGTAGATCCTCATCTACAATCAGAGATGGGTCAATAATCTTCGTCACCATTTCCTTGTCATATATACTGATATAAGGTAGCGTGTGTTCCAACCACTCTCTTGTAGTAGCATCATCCAATTTGCTAATGCCAAGCTTGCCAGTCACAAGCTCAAGCAAGACTTTTCCAAAGCAGTACACATCATAAGCACAGGTTGCCGTTGATAAGCCTGTTCATAATCAAGGAAATACATCAAAATTAAATAAATTTTTCTTCCAATCATAATCAAGGATGAATAATCCAACATAATCCATTTTTCTAAAGTTTTATCTCGCAAGTATGTAGACAACTGAACGCTGGAACTTGATAGTAGTACACTAGTTCATTAGAAAGAGGAATTGGTTCAGTGAAGCCTGTTTCAAATTGCAAGCATCAGTCAACTAATTATGTCATCTGCTAGGTCACTGCAAATGGTCCATGTATACATTTCAACTCAAGGACATTCATTCGTCCAGTTGTAGGATATGATTTTTGCCAACAGACAAAAATGTAGAGTTATAACATTCAATTAAATAAAGAGGTAGGGTCTATTGAGGAAGACATACCTCACAGACATTTAAGATTATAAATTATAGTATTTTATATGACAAACAGATTTACAAAACCAAGAAATATCTAGAACCATATGTCGGAGAAAATTTACGTACCAGAAGAGCTTGCATCAGAGGTCCTGCATATCAGCAAGAGGAAAATGTTATTATAGCTCATATAAAAATAACTAGAAACAAGACATACAGTACACTTACATACAAAAATCAAAAGTTATTGGTGATAGATCTTTTGATATATCTCTTGAAATTTTATTTCACGAGTCAAATATCACAAACCAGATGCATGTAAATCATACATTATCAATGCTCAAAAACGATTCACTTAAGGAAGATACCATCTTTAAAAAGTGAGAAGATCAACGTAATTGGTATTGGCATCCATGATGAAAATATTACATTATGTTCCCAGCAATCTGTACGTCCAAGTATGTCTTATTCGTCTCTTGTTTCTTATGATTCACATTGAATTCTTATGCATTGTTTACTTTGGAACTAAGAAGTTACATCTCATTATGGCCATATATTAAAGTTATGGTCATTAGTTTGGACATGACTTGTTTACACAACATTTAGCAAGTTGGACCCAGGCTGGAGTACGGATCCTATGTAGAAACATTTAATCTAATCCTCTCTCCATTAATGACATGAAAAAACATGCACTGTCATTTCTCACCAGAAGAAAGAAAGAAAATGGAAACTCAATTAAGCTACAGCGATACCACAACGTTGCAAAAGTTGTTATTTTGTGCTGAATGTTCAAGGAAAAAGTTGATGGCTGAAAGGTACTTACTGCCTCCGCAACAATCTTGTTAGCACATTTTGATGCGTATCCCCTTCTTGTGCATGAGCCTCATTCAAGCTTCCAAGTCGAACTTCAAATTTATCATCAAGAAGGATACTGCTAGCTTCAACATCTCTACATCCACCGGCAAACATTTGCATGTGAGATATATAATACCATGCACAAGTTTCAATAATTCTAAAAAGGGTTGTGCACAGTTCCACTGATCAACATCAAAAACAAAGCAAAGAATAGAAGCAACTTGACTCTAATCACATATGAAAGTTTTCAAATAGAATGACTCTTGCTAGTGTAGTTTTAGAATTTAAAATTTTCCACTTTTGCATTTAGATATAAATTTTAATACAAGTATTAAAGTCCAACATTAAGTTTCAGCACAGAAATTAAAATATAATACTACTAACTAAAACCATAGTTGTGGCATTTAAATGCAAGATTGTCATAAACAACAAAAAGCAATCTATCAAAATGAAGTGAGAATAAAGACATCCGAAAGCAAGTTTCTCCATACCTGTGAACAAGGGGAGGATAACATTCATGATGTAGGTAGGATAGACCCTCTGCGGCTCCTATAGCAATTTTCAATCTTGTGATCCAATCTAGGGATTGTAAACTGTCGTCCTCCAAATCTGTAACCCTGTACAAGGAGCTAGCCAAATCTCCATGTACCATATATTTGTAGACCAAAAATTTCTCAGTTTCATGCTCCAAGCATTGACCCAAAAGTGGTACCAGTCTTGCATGTGAAACTTTGCTGAACAAATCTAATTCCATCATGTAAGATTCTTTCTTCAAAGAACGCAAACTGACTTTCTTCACAACTACAGTAGTGCCGCCATCCAAAGTCCCCTTGAAAAGGTCTCCAGAGTGTCCATGTTTGATGAGGTTTGCTTCACTAAAATTATCAGTTGCATGGAGCAACTGAGAATAGGTAAACGTATCACCAACGCCAGATACAATTGTTGGATCCTTAGGGGGTGGTGTGCTGTCTCCTTCTGGAACAGGACCCACATTTGCACTGCCTCTTTGATTTGCAATGCCCTTATCACATCTTCTCGCGATCATTACCAGCACAATCACCATAATCACAATGAAACCAAGCCCACCAAATATTCCCACTAAAATGAATATCCATCTCTTGCTACTTTTTTCCTCGGGTTCTGACAACGGCGGCTGTGTTGGTTCTACGCCTCCAAAATTATCAAAAATCAACCCTCTCTGGGCATAAAAATCCCTACAATCCTCTGAGCTCCTCTGCTTTGCCACAGCTTGAAGGCAATTTCCATCAAGAGTTATATTTCTTCCACTATCATCAGCTACCTTGCCTTGAAAATAGTTATTTGACAAATCAAGAAAGCTCAAATTAGTCCTTGCCAACAATGTAACAGGAAGTGCACCAAAAAGTTTATTCCCACTCAAGTCAACAGCTTGCAAATGATCAAGAGTCAAAAACAGACCATCTGACAGTTCACCCTCTAGTCCATTTTCAGAAATAACCCACTTTTCTAAATTTCTCAGCCCTCTCAACTCCACGGGCAAAGACCCGGATAAAGAATTGTTGCTAAGATCAAGCTCAATCAATCTATCAAGATTTCCCAGCTCACCAGGAATAAAACCCATCAAATTATTATTTGATAAATCCAAGAACTGAATGCGAGAAAGTGAACGCAAACCACTTGGAATTTGCTCAGATAAAAAATTTGAAGAAATGTTCAGGCTTTTAACGTTTCCAAGAGATGAGAAACTACTTGGTATCGGTCCAGTAAGAAAATTATGTGAAAGATCAAGAATTGATAATTCTTTTAATTCTCCCAACGTAGCTGGTACTCTAGCAGTAAGCTTGTTACCGGATAAATAAAGAGAATTTAGTCTACTCAAATTACCAAGCGAACCTGGAATCGGACCAGAGACCGAACAAGACCGGAGATCGAGCACCCGAAGCGTCGGTAACCGGTAACCGAACCATTCCGGTATTGACCCAGAAAGCGAAAACCCAGAAGCATTGAAAGAACTTAACAGGGTTAAGTTAACTAAAGAATCAACACTGAACAGCTGATTAAGCCGACCAATTCTTGTTCTTCTAAAACCGGAAATGTCGATTCCGATAACGGAGCCATTTTCGCATTGGACGCCTCTCCAAGACCGGCACGGCTCCCCTTTTATCGGCCAGTCCCGACTTCTAAGCCCTAAAGACGACCGTAGATCAAGCAATGCCCTCCTTTCGACAGCGGACTTCAACGGAACTTGCTGGGGTAATACGAACTGGATCAATAACAGAAGTATAACCCCTACCGCCAACCAAAAGTTTGTCTTCACTTCCATGGCTGATAATACTGTGAAGCTAAGGTTCATGACAGGCTCATCTTCTCGCTGTTCTTCCCCCTCTGAACTGAATTAATCCTAATAAAAATAATAATATTGAATACTGTTAGTGCATGTTATATTGTTGTTGACCATGTGCTTTGATTTTTTTCATTTTAACCATTTAATGTTCTTCTTCTACTCCGTCTCTGTATATTTATGTACCACTTTCAGACGTATATATAATTTATTAAAAGTAAATATATAAATTAGAAAATAAATAAATAAGTAAATTTGAAAAACAAAATAGATTTGTCCAGAGTTAATATTCTTACCTCCAATCACGAGATTTGATTCTGTTTTCGATGTTGTTGTGTGTTGTGCTTCATTTAACGCTGATCCAGAAGAATAATAATTTAAAAATAAAATAGCATTAATGTGATAAATTAGCATAGAACCTTTGGATCAATCCTCACTAATAATCTCAGTCAAATGAAGTTACCGGTACAGAGGAGATTAGTAAAAGCGGCTATGTTTGGCAGGAGGTTTTAGAAGGTTTCCAACAATTATGAAGGAAGTGGGTTGCCCAACCGCCGCGCCGAGTCTCTGTTAATATTGTAACTGCGTCGCTTTCACTACCACCGGAGTCTTTAAATGAACGTGGTTATGGCATTTAAAGTGGTCAAACACTCGGCCACAGTCAGCTTTTTGAAGCCCTTTCGGATGGAATCTCTCGTTTTCATTTTTTGATCATCCTATTAATTGCGTATTTATCTATTTTTGAATAAATTAGTAATTACAATAAATTACTAATATAATATTTATTAATATAATAATGGATAAGTAATCCTGCTATTGTAAGTTATCCCAAAAGAATGGCTGGCTCAGCTGACGATGGTTCGACTTTAGAATGGTTTGAGTGATAGGATTTCATTGACTTGATTTTTCCAAGTCATGGCATGTGTGAATTAGGATAATACTCAAATGGCGTTATCTTATTATAATAAACCTATTAATGTTACGTAACTCCTCTCTCTCTCCCTTTTTCTAATGTTGAATATTCCCGATGAACAATTTGGGAAAGCGAGTCCAATCTTTGATTTTTCTTTTGTGAAGGAGGCAAGTCTCTATTGTAACACGACAAATGCATATTAATTTACAATATAGGACAATATTATTTTACCGTAGTGATAAAAAAAGAAGTCCCATATTTACAATTTCATCCGAAGATGCAACAATTTAGGCTTAGGCTTCGTAAAAATAAAAAAAAAATTTATATTGTATTATCATAACCCAATTTTATTTTTTATAAATTTTATTTAATTTTTATAAATAATACTTAAAATACTCAATTTTTTACAATAATATAAGACTTAATTTTTAAATTATTTATTAAATTTATTTAATATGTTTATATTTTACCTCTCGAAGCCAAATTTTGATAATAGTATATTTATTTATTATTATTTAATTTTAAAATAATTATTAAGATAATTTTAATAAATTTATCAATAATATGAGTGTTTATTTTTTAATAAATTTGACGTTTTGTTTTAATTTTTTTATAATTTATTATAAATTTTTTTATTTAAAAATTCTATCTTAAGTAATATTTTTAATACTTTATCTTTTTTATATTAAGATATTAAAATAATATCTTATATTAGATGAGATAAAGATTGTTGATATTAAATAATATTATAATTAGAAGTATTATTATGTATTTATATGTGTTAAAGTGTGTTTATTATATTATAAAAAAGAAGTAAGCGTCCGACTTCTGTATGAATAGCTGAGTAAGGGGTCATTTCTTTCTCCTTTCGATCCTTGAGATGCATCATGATAATGTTATTATTATTTATATATAATTTTAAAATTTATAATAAAGTCTTATTATTTACTTTTATTTGAATTATTCAAATTTTATAAATTCTCATATTATTATTTGTTTCTTCGTAAACTTATTATACGAAAGTTTTATGAATCATTCTTATCACACACACACTTTGATATATAATTGTGGGTTGCAAGTGAAGAATTTTATATAATTTATTTTGATAATTTCATCAAAAATAATATCTAAAAGGTGTTGATTAAAAAAAATAAAAAGAACAAAAATAAAATATAAGACTTGATGGTAAAGGTTAGGGATGAATTATATTATAGTGGCATGCTTAACTATATAGAGTAGATCTTGTATTCAAAAAAAAAAAAAAGAATAAAATATAAGCCTTATTAGTAAGAGTTAGAGATGAGCTGTACCCCAATAGCATACTTAATTATATAGATAAGTCTTGTATTCAAAAAAAAAATTAAATACAAGTGTTATTAATAAAGGTTAGGGATGAGCTGTATTCCAATAGTATTCTTAATTATATAAAATAATTCTTATATTTTTTTTAAATAATAATAATAAGCATTTATAATTTGAGAAGACTCGTAAGGGTGTCTTAATATCTAATATCATAAAGCCAATTAGTTTAAAAATCATTGGTCAATGAAGTAGGTTAAAGATGCAATAATTAAAACTCAAGGGATATTAATTCTAATAAAATAATAAGAATAGTTTTAATATTAAACTTTATAATTAATGTATCACTTTATACACAAAAAAAAGGTTTATAAATTTTTTATCTAAAGAGTTTATGGCTTGTAATTTTTCACAAAAAAAAAAGGTTTATAAATTTTTTATCTAAAGAGTTTATGACTTGTAATTTTTTTATTGGATAATTTACTTATTTGAAAATATCAAAAAAAGTAGAATAATGAATGCTTTATTTTAAATTATTACTAAAAGTTATTATTAGTATTTGCATACGCACATTTAGGATAAATAATTGTAGTATAAGTAGGTTTGTTATTTTAGATTTAAACTTAACTTTATTAGTAATTATCGTTTAATTTCTTTCTCGATATAAGATTCGTAAAAGGAGTATAACTTTTCAAATAATAGAGTTATAAAGGTGATTTTTAATTCAATAAAAAGCTTAAATAATGGATTAAAATTTTTAAGTTTGGATCAGGTATTAGTTTGAACTCCATGCAGCATTTTTAAAGTCATATTTTAAGCACAATTGTTATTTCGATCAAGCTCGACCTAATTTTAGTGTTTTAACCATATCTTTTAATAGCAATTTTAAAATTATTTGAAATAAGTGGTTTTAAAAATATAACTTAATGGTATAAAATTTTTATGTTTAGTCAAATCCTCAGTTCATACTTTATATTATACTTTCAAGCCCATTTTCAAAACCTACCATAAGCTCACTACTGTTCTAACCTAGCTCAACCTTATTTTAGTATTATACCCATAATTTTTAATAATAATCTCAAAATTATTTCATACAAGTGACTTTGAAAAGATAACTCAGTAGAATAAATGTTTATCTTTGGGCTAAGCTTTAGTTCTGACCCTATGTTATACTTTTAAGCCAATTTCTAAAATTTATCATAAGCGTACTTGCTATTATGGTCCAGTCTGACCTTATTTCAATATTTTGTCCATATCTTTTGATAGAAATATCGGATTGACATGAAATAAATGGCATATTAAAGTTAATAGACTTATTTACAACTTTGATGTTTATTATGAAGGCTAAATTATTGATCTTTGAGATCATTCATGATATTTTTTATGAAGGTTGAAATTATTGAATGCATTTGTCAAAGATTCTATCCAAATTGTCAATAAATTTATTTAATAATCATCCATTTGGCAGCAATTATTGATATTTCATCCTTAAAATTTGCCTATAAATATCAGACTATTTTGTTCTTTGAAGTTAAATGAGAAATAAGAGAAAAATGTTAGAGAAAGTGCGAGAAAAGTAAGAAAATGTAAGAGAGCAAAAGGTTTAAAAAAAAGAAAAAGAAAAAAAGAACAGAGAAAAATGATAGATTTTCTTTCTTTTCTTTAACTATGATTTTCTTTCTTTTTTTTAACTATGTAATCTTTTCTTTATTAATAAAAGTTATTATATTTTATTTAATCTTATATTATATGTTATTATGAAAGGTTTAATTTAGACATCTTACTTCTTTATTTCTCTTTTCTTATTTTGTGATATATGTTGATATTTATTTTTTTTAATCTTATATTATATAATATTATAGAATGTTTAATTTAGACCACTTATTTCTTTTATTCTTTTTCTAACTTTATGATATATGTTAATATTTATTTGTTTAATCTTATATTATATAGTATTATAGAAAGTTTAATTTAGACCTCCTTTTTTTCTTTTCTTTCTTTTTACTTTGTGATACATGTTAATATTTATTTATTTAATCGTATATTATATAATATTATGAAAGGTTATACTTTTTATTTATTTTATTTTATATTTTATCACATATATTTATATTTATTTATTATTTATTTAAGTGAAGATATTGTGTTTCCTATATTATTTATTTTCTTGTAATTTACTTTTATGCATTTAAATGAAAACATTATATTCCGTATGTTATTTACTTTCTTATAATTCATATTTACGCACTTAAGTGGGGATATTATATTCTCTATATTATTTACTTTTATATAATTTACTTTTATGTATTTAAATGGGGATATTAGATTTTCTATATTATTTAAATTTTGTAATTTACTTTTATATACTTAAGTAGGGATATTGTGTTAACTATATTATTTAATTTCTCATTATTTATTTTTATACACTTAAATAGGGATATTGAACTTTTTTTATTATTTAATTTTTGCAATTTACTTTTACGCACTTAAGTGGGGATATTTTGTTCCCTATACTGTTTAATTTTTTATAATTTACTTTTACACACTATAGTAGAGTATTTATATTCCTATAATTATTTTTTATATTATTTTATTTTATTTATAATGTTCAAATTTAAATATTGTGTATATTTAGTTTTTGTATTATTTTTATGCTTATTATTTAATTTATGTATTTATCTATAAAATAAAATTCATGACATTTTTATTGTAAATAAAAATAAAAATATTAGCCAAAATGGTAAAATATTTTTAGTATTCTCCCTTCTTTTGATTCAAATTTTTTATAGAAGAAGAAGAAGAATTAACTAAGATGACTGAATATTTTTAATATTTTCTCTTTTTTTAGTTAAACTTTTTTAACTAATAAAAAAAATTAAAGTGGCAGAATATTAATATAATCTCTTCTTTTAATTTAAGATTGTTCAAAAAAAATTAAGACGGTAGAATATTTTTAATATTTTTTTTCTCTTAGTAAAAAATTATTAATAAGAATAAATTTAAAAAATTAAAATTTAAGATTAATATTTTTAATAATGACTTTTTACGAAAATTTTGAAATACTTAATATTTTTCTCACACTTAACTAATTCTTAAATTTAAAATTTAATAATTTTTTTTAAGTAATTTATCTTATTATTATTTAAATAAATAATAATTTTATATTTATATTTATATTTTAGATATATTCTATTTTATTTTATATTAATAATATGTATTAATGATGCATTATTATCTTAATTTTATTTTTGTGTAATTTAATGCGTACTAAACTTATCGAAACCAATTGATGGTGCAATCTACTTGACTGAAGATAATTAAACGTCAACCACCGAATAATTTATTGGCAATTATTGAATGGATTATTAATTCAGAAATTGAAACCAAGAAAGGAAGTGATGTTCAGTGTTCTGTCTTTCGTCTGCGCTGGCAGGAGACGAACGTGGCAATTTCCATCACATAAGCCGACGTGGACGTGACAGCTTTACGCGTAGGCTTTTCTCTTTTGTCCTATGTCCTTTTTTTTTTTTTTTTTTCTTTTTCTTTTTCACAATATTGGTGGGCTCGGGATTTCCATTCTCACTAAATGCAATCAAAAACAAAAAAACAAAAGGAAGAAATATCAATTTGCAATTCTCATATAACATAATAATAATAATAATAAATTGCATTATTAAACGCTACATCTATTAACTCAATAATTCTCTTAGTCAATTTTAAGTCAAAAAGTTTTTGGATGGTTTCGATGATTCTAAAATGCATAAATCAACAAATATATTTTTAATTAAAAAAAATTATTTGAGATGGACCCATTTGGAATAGATTCGTTATGATTTTGATTAAAGAATACAAAAATATGAATGTGGAAAGAAATAACCCAGGCAAATGTCATCGTCTATCAAATTCGATTCCAAATTTCCAATGGGAAAAAAACGATGAATACGTGTCCAACTTGTCAATACTCCATGGGAAAAAAGGAAGACAAGAAGATCCATTTCCTCGATACTCACGAGCCTCCTTACTTGTGAAGCTAGTTAGGAGGCCCATTTTGACTCGGTCCATGCAGAAACTTAAAAAAGAATCACGGAGACAAAAATTGACTTGCACTGGCTTATCATTTCACTATTCTCTTACGTTTAGTTGTATTAATTCACGTCTACATTACCAACAACAACAACAGCAGGATATAAACTTTTTTTTTATAAATTGAGATTATTGAATTATAATATATATATATATAGGAGTAACAATTGAAATTATTGTTTTCAATATTTTTTTTACTCTACGAAACCATCCAACATCTTAAGTGAAGAGTTTAAGATATTTTAAGTTATAGAGGTTATCATCATTCTTACTATATGAAATCATCCAACATCTAAGGTGAAGAGTTTAAGATATTTTAAGCTATGAGGTTATCATCATCCTTACTAAAATAAGTTTCAGGTCGAGAATAATGTCTTTAATCTTATACAAATTTTAATTTAAAACAGAAATAATGAAAGGGGGCAATGTGTGAATCTCAAGATTATACAAAATTATTATATTATATTTAAAATTTAGGGTTATACAAAAAGAGTTAGACATAGTAAAAAGTAACACACTTATCTTGCATCAATATTTATCAATTTTTTTTATTTTTACTTAAAATTTTATTTTCTTTTTTTCTTAAATTCTAAGCTTGACTTAAGTATTAAAATTTACACAATAAAAATCGGTATTATTCCTAACTATTTTTTTTTGTGTTTTCAAACAACTGAGAAGAAATCATTACAATGGTTTCACTAACCCAAGATGAATTTTGTCAGTCTCATTAACAGTCAAGCAAAAACAAAATCTATATAGTATTTAAAGTTTTTTATTGAAAAATATTGGGTATCAATAGTTAGTACTTTAAGAAAATGGACAAAAAGTATTTTGCTAACTCATCAAAAAAAATTCATTCAAATACTTAATTAGTCAAAAATGGTCGTCAACAATAGAATAGCTATTCTTCAAACCTCTAATAAATAGGGAAGAAAATCCCATTACTATCATAACCCCAACCCAAGAGACAAAATTATCCAGCAATAATGACTCACAAAATAACATGATTGTCTCTCTAATAAGTAAAGCAACAATAAGAATTAGTAAGCAGGAATCCTTCTAATTAGTTGAGAAACTTAAAGAGTAGGAAGCACGCCAAGGAGGATCAACAATAGCAAATCCTAAAGTAGAGAAATAGACAGTTAGAGAAAGAGACGACAAAGTTATAAAGGCTATTTTATAAGAGGTATGGTAGAGATAGATTGCACTACCAAAGGCAGGGGAAAATAGCACTCAAGCCAATAAGAAAAAGGCAAATGGAAGCCTCTTTAAGGTAATTCCTCTAGTTCAAGAAGCTTAAATTTATAAGGTCTTAAAGGGTAAAGGAAAGTTTATTGAGCCTAAAGCTGGACCCGAGGTTAGAAATTTTAATGCACCCATTCAAATTTATGATCCTTCAAATTAGGTGCCCTTAAATATCTTATGTAGTTCGACTATCAGCCCATGGTACAATACAGAGCACAAGCAAACCACGATCGACTTAAGGTTGTAATTCAATAAATAGCAATCCTATAATCATACAGCTAGACATGCACTAATTTAAAAAATTGATCAATAGGCTCTTGAGCCCTACCTAAGACGTATAATCAATAAAATGAAAAAAAAAGAAAAGTAAATTTTACTTTAAATTTTAGGCACAGCTTTTGCCTAAAAAAATATACTAATTTCCCTTTCACAAAGAATATTTGGGAGTTGGTGCTCCTTTAAAAGTTTAAAATATTCGAAATTGCCTTTAACGCTAACAAGAACCACTTGATACTGCATCATAATGCTTTTAAAGAAATTATACTGATTCAAAATTTGTTGGAATAGTAAATATATCGCAACTTCTTGTTTATTTTAGAGGGATAAGCCACGAGATGGTTCAGCAGGATAGGGTTAAGAACCTTCTAAAACTTTAAACAACTGAGCCAAGCCATTTTTAAGAAGTTTTGATGACCCATTTAAACTACGTAAAGTGCAAGCTCTTTATTGATGTGGGACCTCAATTTGTCCTTTTTAGGGACCACTACAGATGTAAAAGTTGATAGAGGAGGCTCACCTTTGGATGTTGTTAAAACCTTAGCCACAATAAAAGGAGTGTCAAGAAGAGAAGGAGGAAGGGCATTTATCCAGGCTTTGAAAGTAGGAATTTCTACCTCAAAGGCCTTTAGGTCATGAAAATTACATTAGTGGGAAAGTTTACCCCTAACTTGAGGTAAAATCTGTTAATATTATATGCCCTAAAATTATTCGTATTGTCAATTTTTGACATATTATATTAAGTTACTGTAAAATATGTATTATACATATTTATTAATAATGAAAATATTTCAATTTATATGTATATGCCACTTTAACTCGGTATTGATATTACATAATATACAAACTGAATATATTTAGTGAATATCATAAGATGATATTAGTACTAGTGATATGATAGTTATATCATTAGGACATTAGTGTGAAATAATAGTTAGAGAACTATTATTTAAACGTAATCAAAATATGGTGAATCACACAAATATATGATGTTAATGATACATCATTAAATTATAAGGGTGTGTTAACTACTTCTCAGATCTTGAACGTCATGATTGTCAATCGGTATAGATGCACATAATTTATATGGTGTATAAATACGAGACCAATCACGTCTTGTACATAAAAGCCGATTTGATCATGTGTTATTTATATTGAGTAGCAAATAACTGTTAGAAGGAATCTGTTGACTCGATATAGTAGATTTTAATGTATCGTTGACTCGATCTAGATTTGAGTTTTTAATCGAATATTAGTAAACGACTAAAAATAAAGTTTTTCGCTAATGCACAAATGTCATACGAAGAGTTTGTAGTGACAAGTTCAGTTTATACTGACTAATTATTAAAATAAAACTGAATTGAGAGTTTTAATATTTGTAAGCCATGGTTTAGTTGGGATTAGATGAACGAAAGAAGATTATTCACACAAAAATAGAATAGTTCGAAAGAAAGTCAATGAAATTGATTTCAGCTCACAGCTAATATCATAGTGAATCTGAGAGGTCACAACATAAATTCTGAGATTATTCTTGCTATGAGAGAGAGTAAATAATATTCACAAGAGAGCTAGCACTCTCGAAGATATTATTTGGCCAAAAATTATAAATGAT
>JAWDEX010000003.1:3442928-3465444 GCA_035221805.1 Trichilia hirta | reverse complement strand
GTATATTTTTTATTCTTGACTCATTATCTTTACAAAGTCCACTGGATGTCATATAATAATTTTGATTATTGTGTTTCATATTTTTTAAATGCTATTTGATTTTAAGCTAGTTGTATAATATTTATTTAAAAAGAAATCAGATATTTTTATTGTTTAAATTTTTAGTTATAATTTAATTTAAATATTTCATGATTTAAAAATTAATGATACACAGAGTCTTGCTCTCTCTTGTATTATGATTTTAACCCTCAGAATCATAATATGAGGGTATACAAAGGTTGTTACATGAAGAATTTTGATTTGAAACTTGACAATTTGATAGTGTTTTAGCTATATTAGGAGCTAAAGAACTCTAATTTAGATGAATATTAATATTTTAAAAAGGTATCAAAATAAGCTATAACTTTTATATTGATTAATTTTCTTGACTTAGTCATTTTTTAGTCTAAAACAATGAATTTTCAGAGTAAAACTGATAATAGTAAGTCTTTATGCAAACTTAGTTTTTAAGCTATAACTTTCTATAAAAAAAATTCAAATAAAATAATTCTTAAATTATTAGAAAGATAATATAGAAATCTACAACTTTTATATATATTACTAGACCTGAATTATCTGTTAAAAGGGTCAAAATTGATGACGAAACCAAAGTATTGACACCTTTACACCTAAAGAATAATCTTTACTAAAGGAGTCAATACTTGTACTAAAAAATAAATATTTTGAGAAGGTATTGACACCTAAATCAAAGGTGTCAATATTTTTACTAAAAAATAATCATTTTGAGAAGAAATCGATACCCAGACCAAAGGTATCGATACCCTAATCAAAGATGTCGATACTCAATGAAAGTATCAATACTTTTTGATAAAAATTACATTTTAATTGTGAAAAATAAATATCTAACTTATGAAAAACTTATTTTGTCCAATTTAAATGTTTTCTCCTCCATTCTTTTCATATTTTCGAGATTAAATTAGTATTTTCTTAATTTTTTCTTAAGTATATGCAATTAAATGGGTAGAATAACTCATTTTTCTTTCTTTATCCGTTAACTTGCTTTTAGTTTTAGGGAAAATTATGTACAGTGCTTACTCATTTTATTTTTCTTCAATTTTTTTCATTATTTAACTGATTAAATCCTTATTTATTGCTATAAAATTATAATATTCAACACCTTTTATATATGCTAAGTTATATTTTTGCATTTAACCAAAGATTCACGTGAAAAAGAGAAGTTAGAGCTTATGACAAATTTAGAGCTTTTCGTATTTGGGCAATAATTCAACTTCTTCAAGTTAAAAATAATCCATTTGTAAGATTTCTAACCTATTTTGAGTTTGATTTATAATTTAATTAAAGTTAAAACTTAAAGTTAACTATTCATTTAGAAAATTCTAGAATTTAAGCTTTAATTGATTAAATTAAGTATAAATTTAAAAGATTCGGTTAGAAAATATTAAATTAGAGATTAGAATAGTTTAAACTATGATTTTGATAAGGATCAAGTAGACGAATACTGTTTATGAGCATTATTTATCCTAATTTAGATTTATTTAAAAATTATCATATAATTATTAGATTCACGTTAGAATAAAAATTGTGAGAATATATGATAGGCTATAGGATTTTAATTATTGAACATTAAATAAATAGCCTAAAACATATATTAATTTTAATATATTAAATTTGGTAAGCATATTCTAGTATATTGAGCATATTTAGAGTCTATAGATTGTATTAAATTCTATTTGGTATATAGAAATTTATGAAATTATTCACATATGTATGATTTAAGCATCTAGAAATCAAACACCGAGACTACAAGTCACCAAAATTGGAGGGAATGTATACCCTCCCCATTAAGCGAGTGAATTTATGTTCTCTTAAATATTTTAAGTTGTTTTTTGAAAATTTATTTTTTTATGGACTAGAAAATAGCTTATTGTATGTCTATTATTTAAAATAAAATATAAATGATTGATTGATTGAGTATTAATTTATTTATAAGGCTAGAAATCGATTATAATATTTTTACCTTGATATTATCATATGAATTTTCATGATAATGTTTATATTAATGTTTTTGATATTAAATTTTATTGGTTTTATGCATAATTGAGTTTATGTTAATTATGACTGGAGAGCCAATTATTATAAATTTAATTTAGTTTATGATATTGAGGCCAAGGAGGCTATAGCCATAAGAGCTAAAATTATAATTACAGAGTTAAGTAACTTAGAATAGATTGAAACAATAGCCATCCAAGTGAGTGTATGCATTAGTGAGACTAATATAGATGAGATGATGGCCTTATTTGTGATGGAATTACCCATTAAACGAAAATATAGGAGATAGTTATGTATAAATTCACAGATTATTCTCAGTCACAATCAGTGGTAGGCTCGATTTTTATAATAAATGCATGCATTCATTTATTTCATAATATAAACTAAATTTTTTAAAAATTATTTTATTATTTTAATTATATAAAAAACTCACCAACACTTGAATTGCTCTTAATAATAATAAACATCAAGAAGGAAGCTTATCCAATAATTTTTTATAATAGTTTGATTACTATTAAATAAATTAATTTTATAAAATTTTTAAATATTTTTTTAACGTACTTTATTTCAAATACTTTACTTGTTTATATATATATTTTTTATATTTACTCACGGAGCATACTCTAATATATTCACTCCTTTATACTTCAGTTTTAAATATTTGTGCTTAAAGTAGAGAGTTAATTAAAAATAGTGATCATATCTTAAAGGTTTAAGAATTTCAAGTATAATTTTTGCCTAGACTCACTATTTTTACAGAGTCTACTGAATGTTATTTAATAATTTTAATTATTATTTTTAATATTTTTAAAATATTATTTAATTTTAAATTAGTTGTATAATACTAAATAAATTTAGATATTTTTTTATTATTTAAATTCTTAATTAAAATTTATTTAAAATATTTGAGGTTTAAAAATAATAATACTTAAAATTTTGCAAATTGTTGTATTGCGATTCTAATCCACGAGATTGTAATATAAGAGTACGTGATAATTGTCATCTATAAGACCTAATTCGGAGCATGACAATCATCATCATTATCATTATCATCATCATCATCATTATTATTATTATTATTCACTTAAAGAATTTATTGATAAAATTATACACAATATTCGAACACATCATAAAATAGAGAACTAGAGAATATAAGTTTAGTTATTTTATAATTGATTAATTGAACTTTAAAATTCAAAAATGTATAGAGTACTTTTTTATAGTACAATAATTAAATATATATTTTGTTATTTTATAATTGATTAATTGAACTTTAAGGTCTAAAAATGTCTAAAATACTTTTGTAGAGTACGATAATTTGTTCAATGTATTTATGGTAGACATCAGAGATAAAGAGAGATAAAGAGTGCTAAGAATAGATTATTATAAATTTAAGATAATTTCATTACGAGAAGTGTATTGAATTAAATTTAAGATAATTTTATTTATGAGGTATTTTATATAAAAAAAATTTATAAATGTAAATTTATTAAACAAATTATATTATATAGATTAAAACAACATGATATCATTAATTGAATAAAAATATAAAATTAATGTTATCAATAATAATAAATATTTGAGAAAAAAAAAGAGAGTAAGCAAATCAAAAGGGGAAAACTCTGACCTGGTGTTGAAGGTTTATAGTTAAAGGTTATTTAATCCCGACCTTCTGACAAACATTAAAGACTAGAACTTACTGTACATTCATATTACTCTTAACTTATTTGCAGTGATCTAAAATAAAAAAAGTCAATAAGGTTGGAGGCTATTTTTACTCTAATCGGGAGGTCAAGTCAATTAATAAATTTTGACAAAAACAAGTATTTTATAAAATACGGATATTAAATCCGGGTCAGGTGTTAAAATTATTTACTCAAGTTAAAAGATACATGCAAAGGCAAAACCTTGTGGCCCACGTTAAATCAAATGCCAGCATAAAAAAACCAAAATTATAAGCACAAAAGGCGAGAAAGAAAAGTGGGAGAGAAAGACATATTAATCCCTAAAGTTGCATGTCTACGTTAAGAATTACGTGAATCCAGTGCATGTTAATCCTTTAATTATGTGTTAATCATTATGTTAATGCGGTGTAAGCCTGTAAATCCTCCTATGGACCACCTGTTAATGCTTTTCTCTAAGAGTTTCAAGTGGTGACACCTGAAAATACAGCAATCGAGGTAAATCTCTATTAAAAAAAAAATAAAAAGAAGAAGAAGAAGAAGAAAAATTTTACATGTAATAATGGATTGTAACCAAAAGCTAAAACTGAATACCATCCGAAACATTTCCTACTGCATTGCTATCATTTTTGTTTCTTTTCACTAAATTCAAGATTTTTAACTTAAGTGTTAAGAGTGCTTTTGCTATACAACTAGCGTTTCTCTAATTGTATTATGTATTCGCATGTTTCAGTTAACCAATCATCATCGAGAGTTCTATTGTGTGATACTTGAAATTATTAGCTAAAATTCTGTACATCAACAATAAATAATGTAAATCATACAATATTAATACTATTATGTTAAAATTTGTATTTTATATTTTTTAAAAAAATTTATATATCTAATACTATTTAATGTTATAATTCATTGCTAAATAACAATTGTTTTAGATATTTTCATTGTGAATATAGTATATTGGACCAAATTTTATAATTTTATTTATAATGTAGTCCAAATTTTTATGTTTATCATTTTATTTACGGTGCTCTCAAATTTTTATATTCACAATCTACTTTATTTCATTACAAAAATTTGTATTTCACGTTTTGCATTGGGAATTTTTATCTCTACGATTATTAAATTTCACAAATAAACGCTAGGTTTGCTTTTAGATAATTTCATTGTCAATAATATTATTGGCCCAAACTCCTTTGTGATATACTTCAAATTTTTCTGTCCATCTTTTAGATCTAAAATTTATTTTTAGGAGTGTATCGGGCCAAGCCAAAACCATTAGATAGTTTCCTTTCCGGTGCAGCTCAAATTTTTGCACCGAATGTTGCAATTTCTAAGATTAAATAAATGCAACGGTGATGGTACAACCAATGCTAGAGTTTCTTCGACCGAACTTATACATTCAATTACTGGTTACATTTTCCAGGAAAGCAGGCCAAGAGGCTTTAGTACTATTCTAAAGCCCAATGAAAAAGCCCAAACCAAAAAGTAACGTTCTCCAAATTTGGATGGAATTTTTGTTCTCGATACCTTGTTCCTTGTGTTTCAGAACTTAATTTTGAACTTGAAGAAATTTGTTCATGAATACCTAGTGATACAAGATGACTGAAGCAAGCATTTTGTACAAAATCCATAGACTGTTAACATATAATTTTTGTACAGATGCTAGAGACAGGGGAATCCGATTTTAATATTTATGTTTTGTTGGGTAGGTCCAATTATTCAGGAGATGGATGAAAATGACCGAAAAAGCATATAGAAAAAGGCAAAACGAAATAGAATCTATATCTTCTAATCTAACCATATCGCATATGAATCTTCCAACCCACTTAAGATCAATTCCCAAAAAAATATATATGTAAATCAATGAAATATATCTACTACAGCCTGGCAGAATTTACTACTTTTGTTGCACAAATTCAATCTCTATCCCATGTACTATAGATATAGATTCTCTTTTGTCATATTAACAATTCTTTATAATAATGGATTTTCATTTGTCCATAGAAGATGTATAGATTGTGTTGTGCAATTTTGCATCATTGGCTAACAATTTCTTCTCTCTTGCATAAAAAATAATTTTACAATACATGCAGGTGTTCTGATGATCATGGATATATATTGCAAAGCGAACTTGGTCATGTGTTTCAGGAAAGTTAAGTTAATTCCGTAGCCATGAAAGGAGTAATAATATAGCCAAAACAACTGACCTTTTTAAATATGTCAAAACTCCAAGTTGCAAGGAAGGACCCCAGGGAATAAATCGAAGGAAATGGCATCCACAGAAACAACATACATGGATGATAAGGATTCGAAATATTTATCAGTCGTATGATATGGATTGTCTCAAGTATAAATCATCTTTTACAGTAGATATATTCATATACTAGCTCCAAAAGTCTAATTCAGCTGTCATCTTCAACAAATGATCACCATCTGTCCTCTTGTGATCATTCAAATTCTTCAGTTTGAGCAATTAAATATGTAAATGAATTGTGAGGTCTCAACCGCAAGAAAATTAATTAATCAAATAATTGAAGAAAGTTTGGTACTCAACATTTATATAACTAATATAGGCGGGTAGTGTACATAAAAAATAGATATATGTTTCTCTTAAGGGGAAACCACTAATCAATTAATTTAGTTAGTACTCATGGCGCTGTTGTTGGTTTTCAACTTTTCATATATATATGCTAAATGACCGAAATAAAGATCATGGTGACAAGTCTAGATCGAAGACTTTTACTTTTAAAATAAAAAAGCAACAGGATTCCCATTTGCATCACCTATTGTCGTCTGAATTGAGCATATATACACAAATTCAGTATCTAGTATTGGTCAAGCATCTAGCTCAAGGTGACCCCGATTCCAACTTGCATGCTATCCAGCAGGACCATCATTGTATATAGCTTCAATAATGAATCTGAAAGGGAAAGAATATCCTGAGAGATAAATTCTACTTACAATCATGGACGTGGATGATAAGGATTCTATTTCTATTGTAAAGGAGTGTATTTCTTAATTCAAAATCTTAGATCAGCACTGAATCCCTGTCCCTCCACACAAAAATATACCATCATCTATCTCCAAGGATCACTCCTCACTTTCTTTGTGCATACGTGTCACTCATCTATAATTAAGTAAGTTATTGGAAACAAGGTAAAACACACAACTCTTAATTAATTTAACCTTTAGTTTCCAATGCTTTTGAGAGAAGGGAGATTTAGAAATGATGTGACATCAAAAGTGATCCAACATGGAATTGATGGTTTGCTTGTATTGTGCCTAAAAGACTTATTAAGTATTCACCCCACCAAAAAATATTTACTTTTGAGCAAGCAACGCATCCTGTTTTCTTTTATCCTTCCAGCAAACGAAGCAGTTGCATATAAATGAATATTAAATTACTAGATTGTGTTGTAATGACACATACAGCTGTACAGTGGTCTTAAAGAGAAGGTTAATTAAGAATATATTAGCATAAACTAGCTATGCCATTAATAAAATCTCTTTCTTGCATACCGCCTTAAACTAAGAAATATTCATGGATTGCTTGTAATTTCTGCATTTCATACAGAGGTGTATATATATTTACAGATCACGTATTAGTGATTCTTGTTGCCTGCATTACTAATATATATATTCTCTATTTGCATGTGCCCTATTTCTTTTATAATAAGCTGTTGATTATAACCTAGTCTTGCTGTCAGTGTATGATCCATTTGTCTGCAAAATGTAAAATATTTTATTAAGCACCTAGAGTAACAGTCGAATATCTGAAAGAGAGATTTTTCGAGCAAGTTATCAAGTAGTACGTTAGCACCATGGAAAAGAGATAAATATAGAGATGCCTGCAAATTTATTCTCTGCAGAAGAAAACATGTCAAAGTACAAATAATATTTGTACGTGGAAAATCTACAAGCCAGCTACACAATTTTGGAATGTTGTTGAGAATAGACTAACAAGCAACAGTTGGTGCAGCATCTCTGATGTTAGAGAACTGATAAACACAAAACAGAAAACGCCTAAAATAAGAGTTACTGTTTCGCAGAATGCTGGACCTATGACTGTTGCGCCCGTGACTTGTTGATCATTTCATTCAGGGACAATCCTGGACATAATTTACTGATCATCCTGTAAGGTATCACTTATCGGTGTATTAGAATTATGCAGGTCTTTCTTTTATTATTCTAAAATATGGGTAATCAATGGAACAGATTAAGAAGCTATATACACATAAAATATATATTTCTTGACTGTAACCATCCTGAATTTGTATTTGATTAAAATAGATGGTGTGCTAGTTCTTTACAAGGCAATGTGACATATTCCTAGTACTATTCTGTGTGCACCTTGCAAGAAAAGCGAAGCCATCCAGCTATATTAATTTGTCATCTCGCAAAGACAAAGTACAACTAGCTAACTTATCTATTGGAACCAACTTTCTCTTACCTGGAAATTATATACGAAGGAAAGTTCACCAAAGTAATTTACTACTTCAAAAAGCATTTTACAAATGTATTAATCTAACTGTATATCGATTTCTTTTACCAACAGAAAAACATTGACACCTATCTGTCTTCACATACATCAAAGGATATTATTATCTAAAATAGTGATTATTAATTAATTAATTACATTTTGTCTTGAAACGTGGACGTATGGTACTACTCTCTACATATTAATTAGCGGATAATTATACGGTATATACATGTAACCCTCACGTGAGAGACATTTGTAAATGCAAGGCAACATACGATATTTCAATTGTGATAAGGGTAACAGCCGGTGCATAAAAAGAGTAACTTCAATCCACGGAGCAAAAAAGGAAATTGAGGGAACAACTTTGTCCTGGTTAAATAAAAAACGGCCTGAAATTATGTTTGCTTTTAGATTAAGCATAGAATTAACAAAACCAAGAAGTTAAAAAACCACGTTAGTCTTTATCTCTAGTCCCGTTGTTTTACTTTGAAAGCAACGGCTGAGCATAGAGAAGCACAAGCCCCCACCACGGGGCCCACCTTCTCCAATTCCTTTTCTCTCCGCCTGCTATATAAGCCCTACCAATATTACTCTTTCTTCATGCCATATTCCAAACTTATAAAATTCCTTTCTATCATATTTCTCTGTTTTGAGTTTCATTATTTCTACTCAATTCATTGTCTGCAATGGCATCGAACTCGACGTGGACCCCAAAGCAAAACAAGTTGTTCGAGAATGCTTTGGCTATTTACGACAAGGATACACCGGATCGCTGGCACAATCTTGCCAGAGCTGTGGGTGGAAAAACTGTGGAGGAAGTGAAGAGACATTATGAGATGCTTGTTGAAGATGTGAGCAAGATTGAGGCTGGAGAAATTCCTTTGCCCGATTACAAGAAAATTGGAGGCAGCAACAAAGGTTACTGTTACATGGATGAAGAACAAAGGTAATAGAAATTCACACTTTTCTATCTTACACGGCATAAAGTTGAGAGACTAAAATCTTTAATTTGATGGTGATATCACATATAGTAAAGATTTCATTATTTATTTACCATGCATGCAGGCTGAAGGGTCTTAGGCTCAGTGAAGCATAAAGCAGAATCCATGGAATAAAGATAATATATATGTGTGTGGTTTAAGTAACAAGAATCAAAAAAAATGTAATTGGTTATCTTTGGCTTTCATTTTCATTTTCATTTCTGTAACTGTAATGTCAAATATTTCCCGTCATTTCTTCAACGCTACATGTATTGCTAGGAGGAATTATGTCATCAATTATAAATTAGTTGACTCCAAGTTAATTATTTCCTCGTAAGATCTTAATGCAATGCTATATTATTATGTAAGTGTTTGTTTCAATCTTTATTTTACTTCCTTCAATCCTCACATCGACAGGAACAAATTAATTAATCAACGAATAATAATTAGCAATGAGCGTTGGAGCCGTCCAAGGTGGACAAAAACAAAAGAAGCCACTTTTGGGGGAGAGATAAATGGGGTTGAACATTCCTTTATTAGACACAAAAGATAAGTTCTTTTAAAATGAAGCATATTTCAATTGACTTTAATTCAATCCCCTAATACACTACTCGTTCCCTATAATTTCATGGAAGAAAAATAAACAATCTATAAATCTTTGTTTGAGGAGTTGGAATCATATTGTAAAAAAGTAACATAATTTTGTTTTGTAATTTGGGAGGCAAAATGATGATGGTTGTAAGAAAATTAATGATATAATTTATTTTCTATATCACAATATTATAAAGTATTAATATGACTTATGTGTTTCCTATTGTCATCCAGTTGACCTGCATTTCCCAATTCCATTTTCATCTTCATGATTTATGTGTAGTCTTTGTAAATTGCGTATTTGATTAGTTAGGACATATAGGTTAATGGTTTTTATTTGTTGTTTTATTTTTTATTGAGTAAAGATAGGAATTTTAAATTATATTTCAACTTTTAAATTTTAAATAATGTGACAACTTAAGTTCATAATACTGTATTTTTTAATTATTAAAAAATTTAAAATTTTTATATTGTATAATCTTCACTTATTATAAATTTATAATAATAAAAGTAAAATACTGCTGTCTAATTATCTAATATATCATTTAGGATCATAAAGTTGGAACACAAATTAAATTCCAACTAATATCTTTATTTATTTGATGGTGTTAAAAAAAAAATAATTTATAAAACTATAAAATAGTTATAGCTTGTAAATAACGTTAGTTATTTTTCTTATATTTGAAAAACAAAATGCCAACCATAACTTAAAGTTTATTATTATTACAATTTAATTATTATCATTAGATAATAAAATTAAATATTATATACTTAAATTGATATTGAGGATGATGATATATTATACTAACTTTTGATTTCAAAAATTATTAAGATTTTTTTAAAAATAAAAGATATAGTAATATTTAATATAAGTTAATTTCTTTTTATAATAAAATGATTTGTGTTATAAGTTAGAACAATTTAGAAATTGGTTCAATAATCTCTTACATAGTAGCAAACTATCATTAATAAAAAAAAAAAAATAATAAGTTAAATAGATTAATTTCGAAGAGGGCAATCAATGATGGTTTATAAACCACGAAAAAACTTTTAGACTTTGTGCAAAAGCAAGAACGAAAAGACTGGCATCCTTTCAAGTACAAACGAACGACGTGCATCAGCACGTGGTTATGAGCTGTGCCGTAACTCATCAAAAACGTTTCTAATACACTTATACTTACTAACAAATGCGTTTCTTTTTCAGTTTTTTCTCTTCAATATTCCTTTTACCGGTGTTACCATTTTACTCCTTCCTTGTATGTGAAATTACCAATTAGGGACATGGTCGTACGGCCCTCCCGCTCATTCTTGTGTTTTTTCAGTTCGCATTCATCGGTCACTTGTCAGTCCGACGAAGTAGGCCGCTATGGAATCCAATGCGACTCCCGTCAAGGCACGCAGAACCAGTTTCAGTTTCTCTGCTTTCTCTTTAGTATATTTGTTTATTAGTGGTAGGGTTTGGATAATTTCTTTGTTGTGTGTAATTCGTGTTGTTGCTCAGATAATTTTGGGCTCATCTTCAATGCCTCGTCAAAAAATATTAGCCGAAATGATATATGGATTCGCAGTCATGGTACTTTTTTTATTTTAATTTTAATTCGAGTTTATTTATAGTTAGATATTTAGTGAAGTCAACGTGCTATTATTAGAAAGTTCACTTCTGTCATTATTTTGTCTGCAGACATTGATGAGAAAAGCATTCGAAAGGAGAAACGTGAAGATTTAGTAACGGCTATTGCTGAGGCAAAGGTGACTCTGTTTTATTCATTTATTATGAATGACACTGGGAAGAACATTTATGTTATAAATTCTTTGCTTAACATGTATAATTTGTTGCTTTGCTTCAACTTTGATAGTCAAAGAGACGAATATTTTGCTTTGGGGTTCTTCGAGTAAGGGTGTATATTCTCTTATGATGCGTAAATATCACTTTGAGGCCAGTATTGAAGTTTAATTTTAGACAATTGTTGACATTAATTTATGATTGTGAGGGTAATTTTAGTTAATATTTTCCTAAGATCTACTTGAAACTGCAATTTGAAAGATTTTACAGCCTAAACATGCATCAAAACTTTTAAATCTCTAAGCATCTTATGCAAATATGCATGGACAATTAGTTAGGATTTAATTTTTTTACATTTTTTAACTTGATGATTTGATGAAAACAAGTTTTAAAAACTGTAAAATCTCTTCAATTTATACCATCCAAACACCAAGGAAGTATTGGCCAAACCTAAGAGAGAATGACTTGATTGTTTGCTTTTATTTCATCCTCATCCTTTCTAAATATAAAAATAAGAGTATACATATATATTTTCCCTTGATTTAGTATTTAATTTATTTAAAATTTATCCAACAAATATGAAATATTTAATAATTAAAACTAATATTTATCTAAAAGTACAATTACTTAACCATTCATTAAAATAATGGATAAATATCTTCTAAGAACAAAATAATAAAATTGATTCTAAATTAAATTCTTTAGTTTATATTTAATTCTTTAACTTTTAAAATCATATTTTAAGTCCTTTGATATTGATAATCCCTATTACCGTATAACTTATATATATATTCTTTAATACTTTAAAGAATTATAATATATATATAATTTATGGCCTTTATACTATCTTGAAAAATTTTAACCCTTTATGAATAATATTTTTTGTCTCTCGTATCTTTCAAAATGCACAAACCTATTGGTGTGACCATAATAATTCACTATAAGTTAACCGTGAGTATATTTCAAACTCTTTAGTTTTGAACTCATCAAAAGCTCAATGACTATAAGTAATATCTAATAATGCAATATAGTTCCTAAATTATAATAAAAAAACTTTTCATCAAACTTTATTCTAACTATATGCACCATGTGAATTATGTTTTTTTGTTGTCCAATCTTAATTAAGTAAATGTTCATGGAATGTTAAGACTCTAATATTGATTTACTCATGCAACGTCGATCAATATATTCTGAATTTGTTCTCACAAACTCTTTATGCGATATTAAAGTGCTATGGTCACATATTTAAATTTTAGACATTTATTAATTTTCGTCTAAGAACTCGACCTAAATAAAGTTAGCAATAACTCTCAATCTAATTTATCGAGCTAATATATTCCATCTTAACCATCACTCGTATACCTAAATAAATAATGAATAACCAAATCAGTTTTATCATACAAAATATAACTTGTCTCATCCTTATACACCATATGAATTATACGCATTCATACAAAATTCGACTATGATATCTCAAGTCAGAAGATTATATCATACATTAGTACAATCTCGTAATAAAATCATTGACTACATGTTTATCATGTGATTTATCGTTTTTAATTATATTCAAAAAATAAGTTCTTAACTATTAATCTATACTAATACTCTTATGATATAACTCTCATTATCACTTACACTAATATAATCTTATAATTTTCACTATCAGCATTCAATATGCCTATTTTATAATATTGCTATCCATTTAATATCATGTCTGTAAAAAGCTGTTTTAATAATTTTATTTAATTTTTAAATAAATTATTTGAATAATTCACATATATATTTTATCCTATTACATGAAGTAAGAAAAAAAATAACATATGTATGTGAATAAAAAAATATTTTTTTATTTATTAATAAAAATAAAATATAAAATTATTCTCCTTAAAATCAATAACATGAATAATTTCTAAAACATATGCTAACACAATTAAATGTAAAGTTTGATTTAAGAGTCCGTCATTGATTGAATATGACTTGCATCTCAGACAATGCCATAACATTAAAATTGCAAACAATGTATAGTAAACTGGGGAATGTTCAACCAATGATTTTGATAGCAGCAGACACATTATGCTTTGTTTTCTTTTCATCTTAGATAATACCCCTTCTTCCAACCATTGGATGTAGCAAGCCTTTTATCACTGAGGGTCATTTATTGATTGAGGATACAATTCAAGGTTTCTTTAGGGCAATATTGTACTAAGTTCTGGCACCTCTAATTGTTCTATTGGTTAATGGAGCCTCTTGTTCGAAGTTTCCTTCTAATTACAAAAGGATTGCAGTTAAAATATCTTTGCTCAATTCTGACATGAATATTCATGTATGCTTGTTAATTTGTGTCTTAACTCATTTTGAAATGTCTATGGAATTTGATTAGCTGCACATATATGGGTTTTAGAAGACCGATTTGGAGACAAAAGTAAGATGCTTTTTGCATCGTCTTCTTCTCTCTGCGATAATAATGCACATAGTTTCACTTGATATTTACTTTCTGTTACTGGTACTCTTTTCAGCTTTAGTAATTACTGTTGGCCACGAATCAAACTCTTGTGCTTATTATCATAACAAAGCTTTTCACAGCCAGAAGCCATCTTAAAAAGGCTGCCCATTGGTGACTACATAAAGGAAGCTGAGCCAACAGTATTAATTACTGGTGATCAAGCATAAATCTGTTACTCTCATCTATTTTGTTCTTAAATTACTTGAATCTCTTATTTGTGTGATGCTTTTTATTTGTTAGGATACCAGATCCTTGATAACTATCTGTGCCTTATTAGAAAGAAGGAAAAAAAAGAAACCCGTAATGAGCAAGGAAAGTAAATTGAAACATATGAGATTTAGATGGCCAGTTGTTGTTTTCAAAAGTTTGGTGTCCAAGGATAGGTGAACTTGTTTTGAAAGGTGCAAATTCTTAGTTCTTTTGACTAAGTATTCATTGTGATACTTGTTTCAGCATATGCAAAGCCAATCTTTGGTTTCATGTTTAGTTCATAAATCTGTCATTTGCTAAAAGGAGTATGACCCTTCATATTACACGTTATTTGCTTATGACATAACTTAAGTCTAAACCACAAGTTATCAGTTTTTCTCTCTAATTGCCACTGGTTATTATCATTTTTGGTGTTGACTTGTAGTACATAGGCGAATTACTGCTTATGTTTTAAAGCACAAGGGCCTGCCAGTACTTTGTATCCTAAGATAAATGGCCTCCAGGTGATCAGACATGCTTGTAACGTCCAATTCTTCAATTCTTTTTCTTTGCTTTGAAATGAATTCAATTATTGTTATTTCTTACTATTATTATAAATGATCTGGAAGTGGTGGTCTATGAAGTTGTGATCAGAGAAAAACCGTCCAGCAAGGAAGAAGCACGGCAATTCATGGAAAGTCCGCCTAATATTCTTTGCTCCATTTCTTGTTTGAATTCTCCCAATCTATGAGGTTACTCTGTTGGGCAATGTGCAACAGTGGGATCTGTTCTTGTCACCAACCTTGAGACAGGATTCAGGAAGGGAGGAATGGACAGGGGGGAGGTACTATTTGTTTCTATCCTGTAACTCATGGTCATCATAGATCCTGCTTTGTAATCTCCTTTTTACAATTCCCATCCAGATATCACTTGGTGTTTTAGTGAAAATAAAAAGAGGTTTTTTAGTGGAATCGAGATGCAGTTGCATTGATTCTCCAATGATCAGTTTACTTGTAATATCAGTACATAACTTTTATTTGGTTATGCCTTGCAGATCCAGTACATAACTTTTATTTGGTTATGCCTTGCAGATCCAGTTCCATGATATACCGGATGAAGTAATTGAGAAACTGGTGAAAGTGTTTTTTGTTTGTGCAAATGGTCATTCACATGGGATTACCAATTATAGTCTTAACTACTGTTTTAAGAGGGGATTGTGCTCAATGTTGCTCGGGGACTAATAACTGAACATCCTTGATTTTGCCATACATCAAACAAGTGGTTGGTTTCCTAATCTTTGCCTATCTTATAATGTCAATACAATAGATAGTAAATAAAGTATAGCATTCGGAACAATGAAATAAGGAAAAGCATGGAATACATAGTGGGATCAAATCAGAAATTCCTTACTAGTCTCTTGATCTTGAATTAAATTGTTGTAATACAAATAGCAAGTTAGCCTGGAAAAGTTGCACGACTGCAGCCCCACCTAGATCGCCCTAAGCATTCTTACAAAATGCATCATCACAGTATCTTAATTCTTTGTATTCTATTTCTTCGCAGTTAGGAGATGGACAGTGTGAAGGGACTCCCAAAAGGCCTAACCGAGAAACTCAAAAGGGAAACCCTATGAGTAACAAAGTAATAATTTTCTCTCTCATATTCACCCTATGGGCATGTCTTGTTGCGACTTGTATGCACTGATTTTGTTGCTTAAAACTAGTTATCTTAAGAGCAAAACGGCTAGAATGTTGGTGTTAATTTGTATCCGTTCCTGAATGCAAAAGGCCAGTACAGAATTCATACTGCAAACAACTAAATTGAATGTATTAGTAGTACAAGGAATTTAGAATTTAATCGTTGAGAACCCAGAATTAACAAATGTCTGTTGGGAAGGAGATTGTTTTTTGGGCATTTGGTAGGGTATCTATTCAATAAAATTGTCATCCGGAAACTTAGTCTCTATAAATTGGATCCTCAACTAGGAAAATTTTTTGGGGCTAACAAAATACTGTGAGGAGGGGGGGTTCAAACCTCACTAACATTGAGTTGGGGATTGATTTGGTAGGGGTCTTTAATTTTTTCAATTCACTTATTTTTAAAGCTAAAATATATTTTTAAAATTTTTTGAAAGTTAATTTAATATTTTTTTAATACAACAATTAAGATATGTTATGTATAGTTATATTTTTATTTTTTAAATATTTTAAATATTTTATTTTATTTTTTGTTGAAAATCGAATAGAAACTTTTTAATTTAATATTGAACCATTATTTTATGAAATAGAAACCAATCAAACTGGCCTGTTCATTTTGATTGATTTTTTTTTTTGGGTGTTTTCACCCTAAGATTTGAAGTGTCTTCATACGACAATTATTAAAAAAAAATGCCGATAAAGATCGGATTCATTATTCAACAATACCTACCATCGTGTCTGGCGCTCTTAAAAGATCGTGGGCTTCTGGTATCTAAACTCGGCTTAAAATCCCAATGATTGGGTTTGAGCCTTTCAATATGTTGTGATTGTCGGCCTACCATAACCGGCTCAGTTGATCACGAAATGTAGGCATTTAAGATATCGTCAGCGTTATCGTAATTCCTCGTCCAGCAAATAACGCGAAACAGTTATTAAAGTGGCAAAAGTTCATCATCTTTGAACGCCGCACAGGCAATAGATAAAAGTTTGACCAATCTCTCGCCACCGGCTATGGAGCCAGGCGGCGGTAGACGTGGCGGCGATGGTGCCCGTGTTGGTGATGAGGTTGGTGTTCGGATCCAACAGAGTCGTAGGTTACCAGATTTCTTACAAAGCGTGAATCTTAAGTATGTGAAATTAGGCTACCATTACCTTATCTCTAATATATTAACTTTGTGTTTTATACCCTTGATCTTAGTGACCTCAATCGAGGTTTCTCAAATGAATATTGATGATTTACGTCAGTTATGGCTACACTTACAGTTCAACCTGCTAAGCATCGTTATTTGCTCTGCGATTCTTGTTTGCGGATTAACAGTTTATATCATGACTCGGCCTAGACCAGTTTATTTAGTAGATTACTCGTGTTATCGACCTCCTGATAATTTAAAGGCCTCGTATGAAAAATTCATGAAGCACTCTAAACTAACAGGAGATTTTGATGATTCTTCTCTCGAGTTCCAGCGCAAGATTCTTGAGCGCTCTGGCCTCGGGCAGGAGACTTATTTCCCTGAAGCTATGCATGCAATCCCACCGAAACCATCAATGGGTGCAGCTAGAGAAGAGGCTGAACAGGTCATGTTTGGTGCATTGGATAGTCTTTTGAGTAGCACAAATGTTAATCCGAAAGATATTGGCATTCTTGTTGTGAATTGTAGTTTGTTTAATCCAACACCATCGTTATCAGCTATGATTGTGAACAAATACAGGCTAAGGGGTAATATTAAAAGCTATAATCTGGGTGGGATGGGTTGTAGTGCCGGGGTGATTGCGGTTGATCTTGCTAAAGATTTGTTGCAAGTGAATTGGAATACATATGCCGTGGTAGTGAGCACAGAGAACATTACTCAAAATTGGTATTTTGGGAATAAGAAGTCTATGTTGATACCCAATTGCTTGTTTCGTGTTGGGGGTGCAGCTATTTTGCTTTCGAATAAGGGTAAGGATAGGAGACGATCTAAGTATAAACTTGTTCATGTTGTGAGGACACATAAAGGGGCAGATGACAAGGCTTTCCGGTGTGTTTATCAGGAACAGGATGATCAGGGGAAGACAGGTGTTTCATTATCAAAAGAATTGATGGCAATTGCGGGAGGGGCACTTAAAACTAATATCACTACAATGGGTCCTCTTGTGCTTCCAGTTAGTGAACAGCTTTTGTTTTTTGCGACTCTGGTGGTTAAGAAGTTATTCAATGCCAACGTCAAGCCTTACATCCCAGATTTTAAGCTGGCATTTGATCATTTCTGTATTCATGCTGGTGGGAGGGCTGTGATTGATGAGTTGGAGAAAAATTTGCAGCTGCTACCGGTACATGTGGAGGCTTCTCGGATGACTCTCCACCGCTTTGGGAATACCTCATCAAGCTCTATCTGGTATGAACTCGCATATATCGAAGCCAAGGGGAGGATGCGCAAGGGTCACCGCGTCTGGCAGATTGCTTTTGGGAGTGGTTTCAAATGTAACAGTGCTGTATGGGAGGCAATCCGGAATGTGAAACCGTCTTGTAATGGTCCCTGGGAGGATTGCATTGATATGTATCCTGTGAAATTAATCAGCTAACTCAACACCATCCATCCAAGGTATTTGTCTCTAAATCAACACCATTTGTATTGTTTATATTGTACTCTATCCGATCATGATTGCCAAATTGATATGAGTTAAGCTTTTTGTTTAGAAGAATTTGCATAATAGATTTTAATTTTAATCCTTAAGAGTAGTTTTAACGTACCAACAATGGTCGTGTCTGAAAAAAGAATAAAATCTGAGGCTTTTGAGTAATGTTGTGTGAACATTTTTTGGTCGTCTTTGCTACATCTTTTGATTCGAACTTCAAAAATTCATTTTTTTTTTTTTAAGCATTAAGCACAGATTAACAATATCATTATAGCGCATACAAAATTATTCGCTAAATCAATTTATTTTTTTATTATTTGTACCAATAACATTACAATTAGTACTTAACGAGATTTTGAAAAAAAAAAAAAAGGTTAAAATAAGTAATTACTGTAACTTTTATCATTAAATTTATATTGGCCATTTTGAGGTTGTTATGACCAACAAAATAAGTTGTTATTGAATTGAATGTATAAAGGTATCTGTAAGCAACAAAATATATAACAGTGAGATGCCTGTTAAAAGAATATAATTATCAGATTTCTTATTTTTTTAAAAAAATAATTAAAAACTATAAGATATGAACAAAATATTAATATTTGCATTAATGAAATATATTTAATAATAAATATATAATAAAATTAAAATTTATAAAACAATATGAAATATAATTATCTTTTTCTTTTTTTCAAAGTAATTCAGTTGCAATAGGAATTCTAAAAATCACATTAAGATTTAAGAGTCAGTTTGGACTGGACTATGTTGAAGAAATAATTATGTTAAAGAAATAATCAACATTTTTTTTTTGTTTTTTTTTTTAAACAGTTAAAAAAATCAATTCAAATAATCATTGTTAAAATGATTAAAAATTTGTAAATTTTAAAAGTAAAATATAATAATTATAAATACTATCAATTAAATTTTTTAAAAAAAATCACATTTCATTATATCAATAAATCTTAACTTGTTTAAAATCTAATTTGATACAATAAATATGAAAAATTAAAATAAATAAATTGATGCTCTATGTATAAATTAATAAAAAATTATAATATAATAAATATATAATATTTATATTTTTTAAACTATTGTAACAAATTATTTCTCTTTTAGCTTAGATCTACTTATTGTTAATAGACCGGTAAGAATATTGTTCTAATAGATTTCTTTTTTATAGAGCTTATTAATATCCATTAATTTACCTTCACTTATTTGAATGATCAATCTTAACTCAAGCGTAAAAACAAGTAATAAAATCCTTCTCTCTTTAGGTTAGGTTTATGGCATTATTTTCTTTTAGAGTCAAAGGTGAAGATTGTGGAATAAAATTAAAATATTTTCTGCCAAATTTCAATTTTTTTTCCTCCCCTTTCTTCTAGACCTTCTCCTCTTTCTTTTGATTTTATTGTGATGCTATTTGATGCAACATCACATGGCTAATCATGTATATGCAGTTTTTTAATTCTTAATAGCTAAATTTAATATCTTCCTTTGCCCCAAATAGCTCTTCAGTCTTCTTTATCTAACTCAAAATCATATGGACTCCGTTTGTCTTCATCACAGCTTGCATTCTCTTGACTTTTAAACTGTCATTAGGCAAAAGCCCTAGACTATACAAGCACTTTATCTTGGACTGTCTTCAAATAAAAGCTCTTCACAAGATAGTCAATCATGTCAACTATAATACTGATAAAAACTCTTCGCAGCATAGTCAATCATGTCAGCCACAATGCTAATCTTGTCAATGAACCTGTACAAGCCACTGCAAGTAGAGGGAAGCATGGGACATGAGTGGGATTGAATCCACAAAAATGAAACAAAACTCCCAGTTAAAACCTTGAGCTGAAGCACAGAGAATGTGCAGCACTTCCCATACTTCGATTAAATAAAAGTTTTTCACAGGATAGTCAATCATGCAAACCAAAATGCTAATTAAATAAAAGCTCTTCAGATGATAATCAATCGTGTAAGCCACAATGCTAATCTTGCTAATGATAAGTGGAGAAAAGCATTAGAATGTAAGTGGCATTGCATCCATAGAAATCTTCTAGTTAAAACCTTGTGCTGAAACGCAGAGAATGTGAATAATTAATGGTAAATAATTGTTAAGGACAAAATTTAAAAAAAAAAAAAATTAACCGTCAAGAGATATATTGAAGTATTTCTAAAAAATCAAGGGAGATCAGGCATTAGAACAGTCGGGTGTTGAGCATTTTTTTCAAACAGTATCAACTCAAATATATGTTTACATATACATCTACGTGTGAACATACGTATAAACATACATGTAAACTACTGAATCTCATGATTAGGCCTCCTTAAATCTTGATAATTAAATAAGATGATTGGATATGAGTGTTCTCTATTAAATTTAATTCAATATTATAAGTAATTAAATTAAGCAAAACACGTACCAATTAAATTAATCAAACCGAAAATTAATTTAGGGTGAGCTGATAAATTACACGATTAGTCCTCCTAGCGTTATGGAGGTGGAACATGAGCGCGCAACATAGGTACCGTTATTTGCAACTCTGCTCCCCGTAGTTTGCTCTCATGAATTTGGCACCAATTCTGCCTCAGGTTTTGGCAGAATTTGAATTTTGTCTTGGATTTAAACAAGTTGGAATATGAGCATGCTACATAGGTACTGTTACAGGAAAGAAAAACTACGGAAAAACATTATAACCATGTCATTTAGTCAAAGAAAAAGCTACTAATATATATGGTTTTGACGGAAATTTAGATTTACCTTGATTTGGAAAAGTAGGCGTGTTTATATTTTGCTTCGTTTAATCCAAAGAAAAAAAAAATAACAAAATCAAAATTAAATCGTATAATTGAAGGAAGAAAAAATTACAAAACTAAAATGCATATGTATTTTTAGGGTTGAAATTCATAGATAGGTTGTCTATATATAGGTTTAAAATTCCTGACATTTTAATCAATCAGTCTAATTCACTGGGATTACAGGTGCAATGACTCTATTTCTTGTTTTTCATAGCTTAAATTCTATGCTACAAATGAATGGGAAAATTAGTATTCTTTCTTATCAAAATCAACCTCAATGAAATTAATGAATAAAATGAGCTGAATTGTTAAAAAACAGGATATTAGTAGTAGTTATGGTAAAACAAATAACAGGTGTCGCATAACAATACAAGCCAAAGCCAAAGTCAAAGTTGCTGAACAGAAAACGTGCCTTCGTTTTTGCCGAACATGGACAAAATTTTACATATTTCCATCGTGCAATATCTGAGGGATCATTTCAAAATGAAATAGCAGAAAATGGCTGCTTTAAGAGAGAAGAGAAAGAAGAAGAAAAATTTCATCTGAAGGACCGCTGAAGTTCTTCAAGAGTTTTCCCTTTCGTCTCAGGGACCCAAATGCTTACGAACGCCACAGTAAAAGCACTTACGACCATGTATATTGTAAAGGTTCCTATTATAGGTAAAGTAGCCCTAATTAGCTAGACAACAATAACAATTAACATAAAAGCTAGTCTAACAGCAGCAACAACAGAAAGTGCTTTCTTCATCAACCAACAACTGTTATTTAGTACTTGCGTTATTGCATTGTGTTGTGTGTGGTGCATTGGGAAGCAGAGAGAGAAACAAACCTCCCCCACTCCAATCCAAGAGCAAGTTTGCAGTCAGTGTAATGAGCCAGGCAGTGAACCAGTTGGCAAGCGTAGCCACGCTTCCACCAAGGCCCTTTATATTGATTGGAAGAATCTGCATTACATAACAGAATAGTAACATAAGCAGAAATAAGTAACAAAATATTAAACGTGGTGATATATGTTGGTACCTCAGACATGATAAGCCAAGGAATGGGCCCCATTCCCAGAGAGAAGGCAGCTACCATGGCCTGAAAGAAAGGAACAGGTTATGAAGATAGTAAAAGTTGTAGTAAATAAAGATTC
>JAWDEX010000003.1:3412243-3429982 GCA_035221805.1 Trichilia hirta | reverse complement strand
ATAATAATAATAATAATAATAATATATTAATCATATTAATAGATAATTAATAAAATAAAGAGATACATTTGTATGTGTGTATATATATATTAATATAATAACATATATATACATTTGTGTGTGTATATATATATATATATTACTATAATAGCACCCACTGGGTGTAGCCGAGTGATTCTATTCTGGGGGGGCATTTGTGCTGGTCCTGAGTTCAAACTTCTTGGAGTACATTCAGGTGTAAGAGTCTGGTGTAGTCGAAATTTTATCTTGTACTTGATACCACTGCAGTGTGGTTCTTGTACATGATCTTAATTGATTCAGGACATGTGCTGTGTGATCTGCGGATACGTGCCCCAAAAGAGTGAGTGCCTGACTTATGTATGGCCGGCCGTCGCATGATGGCTAAGTATAGGAGTTTTCTCGTCATCCAAAAAAAAAAAATTTAGTTTTAAACCTACTTAAAGACATTAGAATGGCATTAAACGAGTATTACATTATCTTTGTAGAATGACAAATTTAGAATTATTCTATTCTAATGAACCAATAAGAAATTCAAGTTTAGTTGGTTATACAATTATTAATTATCTTTCTGACCCTCATAAAGTTCAATCTTAAATAAAATATGTATTTACTTATAATAATACAGTAATCTCTTGGTGCTCCATAAAGCAAACTCTTATTGCAATGTCTTCTAGTCATTCTGAGATTATTACTATACATAAAATTAGTCGTGAATATGTATGATTGCGTTTTGTTATATATCATATCTAGAGTACATATATCTTATCTTCTATTTTAGAGAATCCTACTGTAATTTATGAAAACTAATACTGCTTGTATTGCTCAAGTTAGAGGAGGATATATCAAAAGTGATAGAATTAAGCATATTTCACCTAATTTTTTTTTATACTTATGAGCTTCAACAAAGCACCAGATTAATATCAAACGGGCTTACTCTTTTGATAATATTGTTGATCTTTTTATAAATACACTATCTACATTAACTTTTAAAAAATTAGTATATATTATTAGTTTGCGTTACCTTTATAAGTTGATAAATTAATATATATTATTTTGAGAGAGAGGTTTCATCAAAGAGAGTCAAATGTATACTATACTCTTTTTTTCTTTAATCAATTTTTTGTTTCACTAAATTTTTACCAGTAAAATTTTTAATGTGGCAGTATGAAACAAATATTATATTAATTAAAAATAGTAAAATTTAAGAGAGATTGTTATGTAATTATGGAGTATTATGTAATTATGACTTTTTTAATTTTTAATGTAATTAGATCTTGACTTTTAAAAAATTAGATGTCTTGACTTTTGGATAAAATATAGTGAATTATCTTTTATCAAATTAGAATAATTTTATTGAAATTTTTTTTTCTTTTACTATTTTTTTTATTTTTATAATATATAATAGAGTGAGAGTGATTGAAATATTTACTTATAAATACTATTTTTTTTGGTAATAAATCAACACACATTTAATAAATATAATTTTTTTGAGAGATTAAAAGATTATATTTTTATCTTAATTAATTTTATTTATATTTTTAATTTTTTTTAACTAATATTCACAATAATTACAACAATTTTTTATCATCCTGCTTATCAATAAAGGGGCAATTCGTAATTTACAATGTGAGCAAATTGATATTGCGAAAGTTTCCTTGTTTGCATGAAGGTTGTACGGATAATAGGAATAATATGGTGGCTTCCACTGCCTCACGCACAATTGATCAACACAAGAGTCAAAAAAATAAAAAATGAGAAAAAAAAGGCAGATGATAGAATCACACAGCAAAATATATTCAAGGTAGCCTGGATTATACTATAATTATTTATTTTATATAGTAAAAAACAAAAAATTAATTATCAAAACAAATAAGTTGAAAAAAATATAAAAATGTACGATACAGGTACATGCCCCAACAATCTACCATAACCGACGTAATAAAGCATGGGCGGCGACTACGTTTGGTACATCTTTTCATGTAGAGGTTTTGAAAGTGAAGATTTTATAAGTAGAGCTTTTGACCCAAAAATTGAACGCGTAGTAGTCAATTGAAAAGAACTTTTGAAGTAATAGATTATTTGGTTACATATTTTCAAAAATGTTTTTAATTTTTAAAATTACTAAAAATTGCGTTATTAAATAAATTTATTTTAAAATTATTTATTGCATATGAATCAAATTGGTATATTACAAGAACACATAAAATTATAATAATTCTTATACTCTAAATTATCAATATAATATTTTTAAAATAAAATTATAAAAAAATTTTAAGAGCTAATGACACATAAATAAAAGTTAATAAAAACCCATACAATAGTTAAGGATTTATTGAACGTGAAATAGAGAAGAATGTTATTCTTCATCCAAAATATACATAACCTTACAAAAATTAAAATTTACTTCTATAATAAATATTATAATCATAATAGTGGTAATATTCAAAATCAAAATTAAACAATAAAACTAATAATAAAATTGAGTTCAATTACTCATATAATTTCGAAAGGCTAACTCTTGTTTATAAAAGATATTATAACATATAACTATAAATGTGTATGGTCAAATAAATAATATTTTTTTTTCTAACATCAAAATTAAATAATTCAAATATTATCTATGCATTAGAAGAATAGCGATTTGGTCACGTTCTTGATCCATTTTACGTTTATTAATAAACTTTTATGTTGCTATTCACTTGTACCTTCACTAGTTAGGAACAACTCTTTATCATTATTGATGACATTTGTTGATTCGAGACTGATTTTTAGCTAAAGTTTTCTGACTTTAGATTTAACTAATCAAAAATTGTAACCCGACATAATTGCCTCAGTTTCTCGGTACCCACTTTAATTTTCGAGGCGACCCCCACGCCTCTTTCAAAAATAAGAGTTGAGGATGGAACCAACAAATATGCTGTTTAAGTAACTGTTCAGGCGTCCCGTCACGTTAGATAATGCCGTGTACGGTAAGTTACATGCACTCATTGTTAGGTCAGATCTAATATAAAGAAGTGGTGAAAAGATTGACCCAACCACTATACCTACTTCTATCTAATCAAACTCTCGTTCTCCGATGCTCACACGTGCAGAAGTTTTATAAAAGGTGAAGGCTATGCATGTAGCAGGATTCGGATTCTTCTTTTTCGGCTGAACCTTATTCTTTTCCTAACTTGAAAACTTTTAGAGAGGGCCATCTTTGAGCAATTAAGAAATAGATATTGTACTTATAAATATTTTTCTAGTCCAGTCTCTCGAGTCGGTAAAACACTCAAACACAAGTACTTTTTTTTTTAGCCTTGCACCATTTCGTTGACTTGAGTGTCGGAGTTTATTTGTCGGTAATTTACCTTCACTCCTTACTCATTTTTCTGTGATTTTAAGTAGTCTTCGAGGATTCCTGTTATAAAATTTTACATCGATCACAATAATAAAATCTGTGTGATGTACTTAAATTTTTTATTTCTGAAAAATTTAAGTATTAATAATTATATTATTTATAAAATAAATTAACAAAATAATAAAATAGCGTGACGGTTACTTATCAGTGTAAGCGTTCCCTTGATTGTAAAGGTTTCGCTTAAAATTATGAGAGTAAGGGTACTCTAATGAAAAATATTTCCTACAGTAATTGAAAGAGAGGGGAAATCCTTGTATGGATTGTGTCTAAGTTCTGCTCTTGTCCTGTCTTGTCGTAAGAAAGTATAAATTAATTCCATCACAAACTCAGCTGTTGGCATCATTGGACGACAGTAAAACAGCCAACACCTTTCTCTCTTCTCCTTTTGTTTTTCTAGATTTGCCCTCCTGGATTGCTTCCAAAATCTCAGCTGAACAGGAACCTTCCATTGTTGATGGTAGAGAGTATTAGTATGTCACAAATGTAAATTAACTGAACCCAACTCATTTTCTCCATTTAACCTTTCCTTGACACTTGATATCTTTGGAAAGGGTAAGACAGCTAGGCACTTCTTCTCAGTACAATGATTCAGATCGTGTTTTCTTTACCGTTTAGTATTTAAGCCATCTTTGTACTGCAGTCAATTCTACCATAAACCTGAAAACCCCACTTGCTTTTGCTACTGCAGTGTTAGGTGGGAGTTGGGACAACAACAAACTCAAGTTTTTATTTATTTTTTACTCCTTTTGAAGAGCTCACCAAATATTCTTCATATAATTGTGCAAATACATGTATGATGTTAGTAGTACGGATTCAAGATCAAATTACTTACAGAATAATTTAATCAATTATTATACTTCTGAGTTGAGTTTTATCACTTCAAAGTGATTTCTCATTTATCTCCAAGTTTCATAATTTCTTCAAAATAAATAATAAATTTTAATTGATCACTCTCTTTTACTTGTAACTACACTACACTTTATCCAAGTTTGTCGAAAAAATCATGACTCATTATTACTTTAAAAACTTGTTATTCTAAATGTAAATAAATTTAACTTCACCAATAAATTCATTGATTGTAGTCTTAACATAATTTCTTCCTTAAAATGAACAAATTAACTTTCATACACAACTGCTTCGAACCTTGATTGTGTTATCGTTATATAAAAATTTATTATATGTCTGGTTTTTTAATAAAAAACTGACAATTAATTAATTAATTAATTAATTAATTAGGGCTAATCTAAGAATTAGATGAAGTTTGTGATTGGGTTGGGATTTTTGCGTTCAAACAGATTCAACCAGTGTTAACATCCCAATCAAATCTGGAGGCCCAACCCAATAAACGTAGAGGAAATAATACACGCCTCTTTTGAGTGCGGGAAAAAAAAAAAATGGAGACACCGAGGATAACGATAGCATGGCACTTGTTAAGATTAAAATAAGCGTGACTCAGGAGGCTTTAGTTGTCCCTTAAGTCCGTTCAATCCTCTATCCGTACACTTCACTTCACTAAACTTCACTTCACAAACAAAAAAACAACTCAACTCGTCCCATTAAGCTACTGTTGCTGCACCGTCCCGTCCGTCCCATCCAATCGTCGTCGTCGACAATTGTAGAGTCAACCCTAAGATTTCTCTCTCACGAATCGCACACATGGGGGAGCAAACCCAGGTCCAGCAAGAGCCCCAGGCACAACCTGAAAACTCAACCGGGCCACAATCGCACCAAGACTCAACGACTTCTATCATCCCGGTCCCAACGAACCAGCCGGAAATAGCCACCGATGTTACCAATGTTCTACACCAAGCTTCATCTCCGCCGTCAAAAATCCCGCTGCGTCCTCGAAAAATCAGGAAACTCTCTCCCGATTACGGAACGGACCTAACCGTGACGAACAAAAACGAATCGTCAAAAACTGCATCCACGAAATTTTCAAAATCCAGAACGACTCAACAGCAACAAGCCCAAATTGTCCCCAGAATTGTCGCGCGGCCGTTATCATCCGAAGGCGAAGTCGAAGTTGCGATTCGTCATCTCCGCAACGCGGATCCGCTGTTAGCATCATTAATTGACCTTCATCCGCCTCCGACTTTTGATTCCTTTTACACTCCCTTTTTAGCCCTAACTCGAAGCATCCTTTACCAGCAGCTAGCGTTCAAAGCTGGAACTTCGATCTACACGCGCTTCATCGCGCTTTGTGGTGGCGAAGCTGGAGTGGTCCCCGAGACAGTTCTCGCTTTGACCCCACAACAGCTCCGACAAATCGGGGTTTCGGGGCGGAAAGCTAGTTACCTTCATGATCTAGCGAGAAAATACCAAAATGGAATATTATCTGATTCAGCGATTGTAAATATGAATGATAAATCACTTTTCACAATGCTTACAATGGTTAATGGAATCGGGTCATGGTCTGTGCACATGTTTATGATTTTCTCTCTTCACAGACCGGATGTTCTGCCCATCAATGATCTCGGTGTGAGAAAAGGAGTTCAAATGCTGTACAATTTGGATGAGTTGCCGAGGCCATCGCAGATGGACCAGTTGTGTGAGAAATGGAGGCCTTACAGGTCAGTGGCCTCGTGGTATCTGTGGAGGCTCGTGGAAGCTAAGGGAGCACCTTCAAGTGCAGCAGCAGTGGCGGCTGGTGCAGCAATGCCACAGACACAGCAGGAAGAACAACAGCATCAACAGCAACCTCAACTTTTGGATCAGATAAATAGCCTTATCAACATTGGGTATCATAACTTTCACATCAATGCTTAGTTTTTGTTTAGTTTTGGTTGCATTGCAAATTTTTATTCCTAGTTATGGACTATTAATTGTTTAAAAGTTTAGTTTTTTGAGCTACTCTTCGTAATTTGAGTGTTTCTTTATTTGATTCTTATTATTTTATAGTGATTCTATGTTTGATTGTTATTTTTCTTTTAATTTCATATAGTATTGCTGTTCAAGTAATTGTAGTTCTTGTATTGTCGCCTGAGTGGTTTTGGTAGGGCTTTTGAGTGCATGTTTATTGTTCAGTTAAATTTGTACCAATCCTTTGCTTCGTCTGTGTAAAATGACTATTATTTTTCTTTTCTTTTCATTTTATATTTCTGCTCGTGTAATTATAGTTCTTGCACTGTTGCCTGAGTGGTTTCAATGCGGCTTTTGAGTGCTTGTTTAATGTTCAGTTAAATTTGTGCCAATTGTTTACTTCATCTGTGTAAAATGAATGTTTAAACCTTAGAAAATATGTGTTTAAATTTTGATTATGTTTTTAACTATTGTTGATTGAGTATTGGATCTTCAAAATTGTTTGAGGTCCTTCTAGGGTTCTGTTGTGGAAGGTTCATGTGGGATCAACAGTTCTTTAGAAATATTTTGAAGATTGTTTTTCAAGTGCTCATGCATTGTGCTTTTCTTATCATTTGTAAGTAGAGCTCTGTCAAAATCACACCCCTATTTTGTTCGTGCTTTTCCTATTGTTTGGTGCACGTATCTTGAAATTAATCTTTTCTTTTCGTTTCTGTCAAATGCCTTCAATATCTCAGTGTTTTCCTTGTATTTATATTCGAGATCCTTTATATTCTTTTGATTTATTTTTATTTTCCATTTTACGTTATCCGATGATTTTCATACGACCTTCTAGTCAAGGTTTGAGTGTACTAATCTCTCAAGATATTCAAGTCCTTCATGCATCAATTTTGCTATATTGCTTGGGATAAGTGATTCAGTATGACTTTGTTATTTAGTGTGCAAATCTTTCCCTGTATGGAGATGGATGCCAGTGTAGTAGCTTGAAGCTGCATTCTGTTTTTTTGTAGGATATGAAGGTTGGAAGAGACACCTTATTCTGTTTTCCATTTAAAGATAAATATGTGAATCCACACATGAAAAAAGTTATGGCTCAGGAAACCAATATAAGGATAAAGTTGACATGGGTTTTGAAGTAAAGACATACTTGTGAAGACTGTCTTTTGATTTGAAGAAGAAATAATGAGCATCATATTGAACATGCTAATCTATGACATTGAATGCATGGTTTTACGTTGAATTTGCTTATTCCAGAAACTGAAAAATCAGCTTCAATATCGAGGAAAGAAAGAGAAACATATGGAAATATGTTAACTATTCATTTGAAGTCATGTAGCTGTACCTTTTTTGAGGCATAGTGTCTATTGTCCTTGACTGCGGAAATCTCTGAACTGCAATTCATAAGACCACAGAGCCACCCTTTCCGCACTTTCAATTTAAAAAAGATGTCAGATAGTTGTGTAGAAGTGTGAGACTGCTGTAAGTAATCACCTACACCTGTGAGGGAGAGAGAAGAAGATATTGGAACTCATATTTGGCTTTCATAGTATCATTTTTATTTAGCTTGAGTTAGCTACTTCTTTCGTTCTGAGATTTGCATGTATGTGAGATATGGAAATAATTAGGAGTTTATTTATAATTGCATGATTTCTCTTAAAAGTGTGAAAATAATGTCTAGAACTATCCCAATATTGGGGCATAGTGTTTTTGCCATTTATTCAATTTCCTGTTCAGAAACCTGTGCAAATGGGTATGCTCTGTTGATAGATCTGGTGATGCTAAAATCTATTCTTACAACATGCTAAACTTGCTTCCGTTCCTCATAGCTGATTGCTGGACTCTTAATTCCTTTACCATGCTGACTTAAAGTGTTAATACTGTCATCAGGGTCCAGCAAGGAGTAGATTTTACTGGATGTTGTTTAACCAGTTGAGTAGAATTAGGGTTACTTGTAATGTTATTACCTAGATAGTTCCTGTTTTCCCACGCAACTCACTGCTGCCCACAACAAATCCAATGAAAATTGTTGGGGTCCCGATTCCTACACCTCTTACTTCCATTGCAGGAGGTCTATCCAATTGGATTATTCCCTTAGGAACAATGACATGTATAGTTTGGCCCAGGAATGCGAATTCTTAACTGATACCAGTGACAGATGAATGATTTGTAGAATCCTAAACCGTGTTGCCTATTGAAGTAATAGCTGGTTTCCCATTTTTAACTTTACTTTGTGGAAGGTATGTGGGAAGGAACTTTCTGATTTTGATGAGCAATTGATTGATATGGGAATTTCTGGTCCAACCTATTATCTAATTGATCCGTCTCCAATTGACAATATTACATTCTTGTTCTTGGAGAACAGATGCAAATTAGGCCACGCATGCCACTCTTTGCTCTAGCAGATTGCAAGATGTATGCAATGCTATATTACTGCTATTAAGCTGTTTATAGTCCGTGGATTGATATTTTATGCCACTGTCCTTCCTTTTCTCAAGTTTCTTAAATTCTCCTTTGAAATGTGTTTTATATATTACTGCTAGTTTTGAATCACATAATGCTAGGCAATGATACATTAGATATTTTATTTGAAGACTTAATTTTCAGTTATTATTGTTTTTGTGATGATTTGATAACCATCTATTCTCTCATCTTTTCATATCATTAGGGCCTGTGCTTGGGGACAATAATAGGTTACTTTAAACGAAGTTTCCATCATCTGTGTCCATAATTCATTTTCAAGTGAAAGGATTCCAAGCAATGCTAGTGCATCTGGAAATTTATCTGCTGGAAGTTTGGACATACAAGGTACTGAGTGTCCATATTTTTATCTGGTTACCCACGCTGAGAATAAATAAAGATGATCTTTGTGCTCTATAGTTGTTGCTGTAGGTAAGCAATTTTCAGTTGTCAATGGTCTCTTATTGGAAACTAAAGAATGAGATGCTTCCGTGCGTCTGACCTTTTAACTGTGATTCGGCTCCCTTGTTGAACTTTAATATACCTGCATTGCATCTTTGTAAATCTTGACTACTAAGGTACTTGTTTCATAATCATGTGTGAATTGGACCCTTACTTTGCAGCTAAGCTAATAGTTAATACACCATCATTAAATGTTAATCATGAGGAGAAGATGTTTGTGATTTTTGACTACTGCAAAAATATCATAGTTGTGCGTATTGGTGTTGTCCGGTTTCCAATGGGATGAACTGAGATTGTTGAGTTCTCTTGACAGTATAGCGAAGAGTATTTTGACGACTAAGCTACTTGACTAAATATTTATGTTAAACGTTACGAGGAATTTTTACATTATTATTGATCAAGTTATTTTACTTGGAATAAAGGATGAATAGTAAGATATATTTCAAAATATATTTTAAAAAGTGCATATCCAATATCGCTTCAGATTTTGACGAATACCCTTGCGTTATATTTCGTAACGTACGACTTATGCCTCCTGTTATTCAGACTTTGTTACACTTTTAGCTGTCAACTTTTGTTACTAAAACATTCATAGCAACTGAATTTGGGTCTGCAATTATTATTATATTCCTTCATTTCGAGGAGTCTGCAACTATTTTTTCCAATTTTTTTTCTCAAAAATACTCGATTTTTTATACAATTTTTAACACAACGTACTTCTTCCCAGCAACAAAGAAATACACAAAACAACTACTATTGAATGTTTATGGCACAAGCTAGAATAAACAATCCTTTAAGAATTTGTAATAAAATAAAGAAAAAAGTTTGGTTTCTCTGTTTTTGAGGTCCAACTGATAGTGCAGTTAAATGCTTCTGAGCTCTTGGCAGTTTCTGTGCCTATTCTGCCCATCCCAAGAATGCCAACTGATTTTTCAGGATATGCAAGCAAAATAAAATCATTAGAAAGAAACGAGGACCCAAATTAGAGAATAGTCAAATGAAGGCAAGTGTTTGACAAAAGCTCATTGTAAACTGGTACAGGCAACACAATGAGCTTAGAAATTTGAATTACTGGGTTAAATATTATCAAGCTCTGTATACGCAAAAAAGATATAATCATAATCAGCTCAAGCTTAATCTCAGCTAAATCCTCCAATATCTGACCAAACCGACAAGGTAAAGATTTAACATCAAATCAAGTTTAAGCCAATTAGGCTATAAATGGATAAACACTTTACTAGCACAAATATAAACAATTCTATAATAAATTGACGCGAAAATTTTTCTGCCAACTATTCCACACAAACTGAGACTACAAAACTTCAATTAAACATTTCACCAGCAAATAACTAATATCATACCCAACAGAATTTCTACCAATTCGCAGCAGGGGAATAAATTTTAAGAAACAAAAACCCCAAACCGTGCCTGTCAACTTATAATCTCCCCTCTTCCATTTCCCACTTCTGACATATCTATCACTAACAAATTCTCCTCAACACAGCCAACATCAAGCCGATCCCCAAGACAGTAGCAAAAATTAGTAAAGACAGCAGCAAGAAACGACAGCAAAAACAAGCACGAACAGCAGCATAACACAACAAAAATCAGCGGACAAGTAGTGAAACTAGTAAAGAGTGGAGGCATACATGTCGTGCGACAACGCCACGCTGAGATTGGTTGTTGCAGAATGAGTGAAGGCAGCTAGGAGTGGAAGTTTTGAATCTGAGTTTTGGAGGCGGTGGGGGATAAATTACAGAGAATCTAGGTATGATTTTAGGATCTTTTTTTTTTTTGTAATACAAATTATTTTACTTATTTGCACTTATATTTTTTTTAACAATTATTGACAGCAGGGATAAGAGTTACGAGGTCTAAATGACAAGGCGCATGTGTCACAAAACATAACGTAGAAGAAAATTTGTCAAAATCTGAGACCACACGGCGTAAATGTCATCAACTTACATGACAACTAAGTCAGCATTTCATCTATTGGATATGATTATATAATATCAATAATAATTTCAACTATGTAATGAATCAGTACGGTGTTATTTGAAAAATAATAATTGTTGATGATATTTACTATTGGAGATTGAATTTAAAGATTTATGATTTTAAACTCAATTAATTACAAATTATAATATGAAATGACTGCCTCGATTTCTTAGTATTCATATTAATTTTTAAAGTATTTTTTTTTTAATTATCAAGACGACTCTCGTGTTTTTTTTTTAAATAGGAGTTGAAAATGAGATTAATAATTACGCTGTATAAGCAACTGTTCAGACGTCCTATTATGTTAGTTAATATCGTGTACGATAAGTTATAGACATTTATTATTAAGCCAGACTTAACGTAAAGGGATAATGAAAAGATTGATCCAACCACCATATTTATTCCTATTTAATCAAATTACCGTTTTTCAATGCTCACACGTGCAGGAGTTTTATAAAAGATGAAGGTTATGTATGTAGCAGAATTCAAATTCTTCTTTTTCAGCTGGACCTTATTTTTCTCTCGACTTAAGAACTTTTAAAGGGCCGTCTTTGAGCAGTCGAGATAATTACTGCACTCACAAATTTTTTTCGAGCCCAACCTCTCGGATTGATAAAATACTAAAATACTCGTAATCTCTCTCTTTTTATTTGACCCTGTAATATTTTACTGACTTGAGCGTCGGAGTTTATATCCCAGTAATCCGATTTCACTCTTAACTCGCATTTTTGTGATTTTAGGTAGTCACCGAAAAGATTATACATCGACAACAATGATAACCTGTTTGATGTACTGAATTTTTTTATCTGTAGAAAAATTTGGGCATTCACAATAATAATAAAAAAGACGGCTGCATCTAACAACAATTCTCCACGGGTGAGTGCAGCTGATGCCATAGACCTTGCAATTAACATGAATCATCCATAATGACATGATTGTCGGCATCACATTTCCGCATAACACTTGTAATGAAAGTTGGAATCTTGTATTGTTGTCCAGATCACTAAGCAAACCTGGAAAACGAAAAAATGATTGCCTTTCCATTTAGGAATTAACATCATTGTGGGATTATTTATTTAAATATATACGATCCCACAGGGGACAAGCTTAGGACGGCTGGATGACATGCTGGATCTGGAATCAGTGCATTATATGGGGCATCGAAGAGTGCTGACAACAAGAACACGGACACGGGATGAAAAAAAATATTGCTTTTCGTTACAAAAATGTGTATTATGTTTTCTTTGATACCTTTTTATTATCTTCCAAACTTAATTATCGTGGTATTTTTAATAATAATAGTTTTTCTAAAAATTATGAAATCTCTCTTTATTTAAAAAAAAAAAAATCGGCAAATTAAAGCTTTTACACTTTCAAATAATTGTTGCAGGAAGATTTTGGGACTCAATATAATGGCTGAGAATTTTATTAATAAGAAGGTATTGAGATTCAATATTATGATTGAGAATTTCATAAATCATATTTCAAATCTAAGTTATTTAACATTGAGCTTGAAAGGATCTCAGAATCATCAAATTTTTTGATATGAGATGGTCATTCTTGACACTAAATTTTTTGTTTCAGTTGCAGCTTAATCTCAAAATTTTATCAAAATTCAAAATTGAGATCAATTAACTTCTGAGATCTTTAATTGTATAATTAAATTGCTGAATTTAAGAATTTATTTTATAACTACTTAATTTTTTATTTCTTCTATAACATTTCTCTTACCGTGGACAAACTTTTATCGAAAATTTATGGTATGGTTAATTCTCCTGATCTTAGATATTTTTTCAAACAATAAATAACTTTAAAATTACAAAAATTTATTATTTAATCGATGGACAACACCTTCCTTCGGTGTTACTTGAAGATGTAGTTTTTGAATATGTGTTTCAGACCAATGGTATTATTTATAAATTTTCTAAAAATATGCTCAGGATCAAAGTGGGATATCCACGGAATATCTGTTTATTCTTTCTAGTATATTTCGAATTTATTTTACATTGGCGCACTCTATTTATATTAATTTATGCACTCCGCTTCGCTATAAATGACATAAACTTGGCAATGATAACACAGTTTCACAACATGAATTACGAGAATTATGACCCTTCTTTTCCTGACCAACCTGTTGTTGATCTCTACCTCCCAGTATGGTCCAACTTACCAGCCTTCAAGTTCAAACCAGCTTTCATTTGGGTGGAAGACCAAGATGACTCGGCCAATGCAACGAACAGCTCAGTCCTCACCTACGTTCAACTGAATGACTCAGTTCAGTCCATTTCTTCTCAATTACTTCTTTCATTACGGAAAGGGGATACTGTTGTCATTTTATGCCCACCGGGTCTTGAGCTGGTTGAGATCATTTTCGCCTGCCAAAGAGCCGGACTGTTAACCATACCTATGTTTCCGCCTGACCCGTCTTTTGCTAAACAAAACTATCATCACCTCGTTAGAGTTCTCTCTCAGACAAAGCCCAAAGCTGCAATTGCTCAAAAAAATTACATTGACAGCGTCAGAGAATATATTTCTTCGTCCTCTAACAATAAAAATCTTGCAGGCATGTTGCAGAATCTAAGTTGGATTTCTACGGATGATATCAAAAACAAAAGGGTATATTTAAGTACGAATTCTTCGGCATACAATGGGTCCCGACTAGAAGACGTGTATTTGATCCAGTACACTTCAGGTTCAACTGGGATTCCGAAGCCGGTGCTAGTGACCGCGGGTTCTGCTGCTCACAACGTCAGAACTGCAAGAAAAGCCTATGATCTTCATCCAAATAGTGTAATCGTTTCTTGGTTGCCTCAGTACCACGATTGTGGCCTTGTGTTTCTGTTGCTGACCATCGTATCTGGTGCAACATGTGTGCTAATGTCCCCTACAGCATTTGTTACACGGCCAAGAATGTGGCTGGAGCTACTTACAAATTTCAAGGCTACTTGCACTCCTGTTCCATCATTTACATTGCCACTCGTTGTAAAAAGAGGTGGGATTGACAAAGGCACGTCGCCGATAAGTCTATGGAGTCTGAAAAACCTTATTCTCATTAATGAGCCGATTTACAAGAGTTCGGTCCAAGAATTCGTTGATTTATTTAATCCCTTTGGGTTAAACCCATCGTCTATCTCTCCATCTTATGGATTAGCAGAGAACAATACCTTTGTTTCAACGGCCTGGAGAAGCAATGACAACTCTACTTCATTTCCAAACATTCCATCTCACAACAAGCTCTTACCAAGTGCAAGGCTAGCTTCTCGATGTGAAGAAGATGAAGACATGGATATTGTAGTTGTAAATGAAGATACATACGAACCAGTTGCTGATGGAATTGAGGGTGAAATTTGGGTCTCATCTCCAAGCAATGGCTCTGGTTACGTTGGTCATCCTTTTTTAACTCGTGAGATATTTCAAGCACGACTTCGCAATATGTCAAGCCGGTGTTTTGTACGCACAGGAGATAAAGGAATAGTTAAGGGAGACAAAAGATTTCTCTTCGTGACTGGTCGATGTAAAGATGTCATAAGGCTTGCAAATGATCAAGAAATCCACCCTCATTACATAGAGACTGCTGCTTATAACAGTTGTCCTGAGTATCTAAGAGGAGGTTGCCTTGCTGCATTCGAGATTTCAAAAAGGATTGCTATTGTTGCGGAGATGCAAAGAAGTGCAAAAGACCCTAGGTTGTTGAAGATCATTTGTGAAAAGATCAAGCAAGCTGTTTTGAAGGAAGAAAATTTAGAAGTTGGATTAGTGATTCTTGTGAAATTTGGAAATGTTCCAAAAACAACTTCAGGTAAAATACAAAGGTGGGCAGCTAAGGATAAACTAATTGGAGGTAAAATGAGTATATTAATGGAGATGCAATTTGACAACAATGAGAGCATCTTATTTTCAACTCATGAATATAAAAGGCAAGGACAAGAAGGAAGAAGAGAGAGAACTGAAGAGACAAACGAAGTCTTTCATTCCCGCTCAAGCACTTCGCAAACTCGTCCTTCGTTACTCTCTGTCTTGTAAGAGCATGAAAGTTGTTCTTGATCTCAGTTTTAAGGTGTCTCTTTTGGTAATTGTCTGATTACAACGTTTATGTTTGTCAATCATGCACGCTCTATCTACTAAATAAAAAATCCTAGTCATGCAAAGGAATGGTGCGATGTTCGTAGCTTATTGGCATTGAGGCTTTGCCTAAACTATATAGTGGCTGACAAAATGGGACTTGGATTCGGTGCTCATAATTTTTTGGCTGAGGAAATATATGCGTGAGATTGATAATTAATATATAATATTAATAAGTAATAAATAATAATAGAATAACAAAATAAGCTTTGATTCGATATAAATAAATCGTGTACATGCTAAAAAATTTACTCAAAATTTAAGTACAAATTAGATAAATACTTAATGCAAATTCGACAAAGTGGTAAATACTATCTCTAATATTAAAAATTATTAAGAAAATTTGCAATCAACATAAAAATTTATTTGACTAAAATGATATTTTCCCATACCTTGTTAATCAATATATATTTTTTTTAAAAATATTAAATGAGGAACTAAATTGGATAATATTATATTAGGGATTTCCTTTTACTAATAGAAGAGATATTTATGAAAATATTAAAGGACTAAGTCTAAAATATGTTTTTCCGAAGAATTTTTTGAAATGCCATATTAGGAATTTTTCCTTTTACAAGTAACAGAGATATTTCTCAAAACAATTAGTATAAAACAAAAATCGTTGGTAAGAATCGAACGTCGGTCTAGTTGATGAAAGCGAACGCCCTAACCTATGGACGACAGCCGAAAACAATCATCGCCTCTGCATAAATAAATATTCTAATAGTTTTGGATATCCTAATTCTAACCACTACTCAACAGTGAAAATTTTGAATTTTGAATTTTAATGTTAAATTATAATATTATATATTCTACTTATTGGTTGCAAATTTAGGGTTGATTTGGTGAGTTCATATTTAATATATTTCTTTTTATTGGTCTTTTTTTTTTTTTTTTTTTTGTCAGATTTCACTCACCCCACCCCACCCTACCCTAAATACAAGATAGAAGGAAAAAAAAAAAAAGGTACCGCAACTCAAATTTATACTATAAGAAAGTGTTTATCAATCTATTAAAAAGTAATTTATACAATTTAAATATTTTATGATATAATGAGCTGAACTATCAAAAAATTCTCAATTATTTATATTATCGCATTAAAAAATATATGTGAGTCAAGTACTATCAACCTACCATATAAATACATAGAAGAAATGTTAACAAAAATAGTTCTAGTGTTAAAAATATATATAAATATCACATATTTCAATTAATAAAATTCGTCCCAATTGTTATGTAACAAACTAATATCATTATATTTTAGATATATTTCACTTAAATCTGTACAATTACATTATTTCATAAATACACTTTGTTTCGTATAGTACACAAACATAAATTTAAAAACAAGTAATTAGTATAAGGCGATTAATCCTTGGAGACAATTAAAAGGCCAATTTCAATACAAATTTGAGGTTTTGGGTTCATTTTCGCCATATTACAATTGGGGCGGTCCTACACGAATAAGTGTAGAGAAAACAATACTGCCTAGACTCAACTCTGAAGCCAACATTGTGGAGCAGCCCATCATTAAAGTCACGGGGCCAAACGATTAGGGTTGACGAGTATGGTTTCTGATATAATTCAGTGATAAGTATTTTGTTTCGAGACTACACTGCTTCATAAAGTTCATAATAAATTATGTTAATCAGGAATTAATTACTTCAAGCTGAAGATTAATTGTACAGATGTCTGTACTCAGCCATGTGCTTTGTCAGTGGAGAAATCTGACAATACGAACTCGTTAGAAGTAAATTCCAAACCTAATTAAATGGAAAATTTTGAACAGCATGTAAACAGATATATATATATATAATTTTATTTTATTTTACCATTCGTCATTTTATTTTATTAATAAAGTTGAGACAGGGAGGAGGGCTGTAAATCCATCGTGGTAAAAATTCTTAGCTGAAGGGCCAACTAATTTTTTGTTTTGTTTGCATAGATTTGTAGTATCATGTTATTTGAGTAGTTTCAGAATTCTCTTTCGGAAGTTCCATTTCACCCATACAAAAAGTAAAAGAAAGGAAAGAAAGTATCCGAATGATATCATTAAGGTCAGGATTTTTTCCTTTTCCTTTGAAAAATTTTCTTCTAAGGAGAATACAGAGAAATTAGAATAAAGAAATGTTGAGTACTGTTTGAGATTCTGAGTTTGTTCATTCTATTGGATGAAGCTGTCGTGCATCAACAACGAACAGTTCTGAAGCAAAACAACAAGTACCAAAGCAATAACTTGGAATTGCAGAGACAAATAAAACCATCGATTGCATCACGGAAAGGTAAAGACGTTGCTTGGGGCAAGCGTGGTTTGACAGAGTTTTTTTCAGAAATGCGCACGATAGCATCTGATCCTTCATTTCAAGTTCAGTTTCATACACCAACGTTGGCTACAGGACAAACACAATTTGTAATGTGCATGGAGTAGCCATTTGCTTTTCTTCTTTTTCTAACCCTTTTTTTTTTTTTTTTTCACAATT
>JAWDEX010000003.1:3395572-3406521 GCA_035221805.1 Trichilia hirta | reverse complement strand
ATCTGATCCTTCATTTCAAGTTCAGTTTCATACACCAACGTTGGCTACCGGACAAACACAATTTGTAATGTGCATGGAGTAGCCATTTGCTTTTCTCCTTTTTCTAACCTTTTTTTTTTTACAATTCTCTCTCTCTCTCTCTCTCTCTCTCTCTCTCTCCAGCTAATTCTTCTAGCTTCCATTTTGAATGCTAAATATATTTTGTTGATGCTTAAAATTTGTTCGGACAGAATAATTTTAAACAGCACATAAATTTTGTATTTTGAAAATAATTGGTTTGTCTCATTGTCGTTTTGGGTTGGTCACTCGAAGAATGCTCTTTTTGTGTGAAAACATAAAAAAGAAAAAGAAAGTTAGAAATAAAGAAAAATTTTTATGGATTAAATTTTTATTTTTAGGTTAAGCACTGAATTAATATAAAATAAAAAGAAGGAGAGAATGAATACAATTACTTAAGAGTGTTCGGATGAATAATATGGACACAAATAAGTGAGCCAAAAGTTATAACATCCGATTCTTTTTTTAAAGATGTTAAATTTATAATAATTAGTGATATGCCTCCTTAAACCTTCGTATTCGCGAGCAGGAAGAACAAAGAGTCTACTTGTCTAAAAATTTTTTGGGTTGGACTGGGGCGAAAATCACTTTACAGTCACAACCTGTGATTAAAAGTTAGTGTAATAATTATTCAAACAATACTTACAGTACTTAATTTTAAATGCGATATAACGACTTTACAAATACTCACACGATTTTTTTCTGCTCTCTCTCTTCGTTTTTTGGGTGGTGAGCCGAGACCGTCTCTACCAACCTCCGAACGCGAAAGATTGAATTGGGTTTATCGTCTCCAACCTGGGGATTGTCGAGTCGCTCCCAAAGTCTGCAACTACACTGTAGCATCCCCAAGTCTTGTCTATGATAGGGATCTTGCACATTTACCCCCCAAGATGTTTCATTATGTTATAACGGGAATGATAACTTCGCAAGCTACGTCGCATCACGGACGCTGTGAGTATACAGTAATTTTGTTTAGTTTGGTCTAGTCAGCTTGAAGCCAAGCCAGCAGTTACAAGAGTTTCTCAACTTTCAAGTGGGTTAAGTCAAGACAAGAAGAAAGAAGGAAGAAGAAAGAAGAGCAAAGCAATAATGAAGGGGAGGAAAGAGTGGGACCCGATTTAGCAGGGCGTGGGGGATGGATGAACATGACGCTGTCGGAGGAGACGTATTGCAATGATAAATAAATAAATAAATTATTAATCTCCAATCTCTACATTTTCTCTATTTCTCTCTCTCTCAAGTTTGACCCTTATCTCCCCGGCTTCATCACAAGTAACAGAATTGTCTCTTGTTGGATATTTAGTTGGCTTGCTTGCTGGAAGCACTGAAGCATAATTCTAAACCTAAGCTTTTAACTCATCCCAAAAGACCTCTCCCTTAAATTCCCCCTGTGTGTATTTCTCTGGTTAAATTAGAAAGAAGCTTAGGGCTTGATGATGATAAAGCTGGAGCTTTCTGATGCTGCAGAGATGCTTTGCTGTTCCAGCTGTAACTGTGAGTTGAATCTCTTTCAACTTTAATGTCTTGTTTTTGGATGGTATAAATTTCCATCTTTTTTTATCATATATAACAAATTTGTCTTTCTATGCTTATTATAAATGCCTTAATCACTCATTCATATTCACTTGAATGAAACTGTTGAAATGAGAGGCATCGGTCGGTGGGTGCAGGAGCATATAAAATGCTGAAATATCAAGAATAAGAGAGTAAAAGAACAAGCTATTTAGCTTCTAGGTAAGCCATACTTTCATATATCTGTTTTTATAAGTATGGAAATTGAAGGTCCAATAGTATATAATTTTATCAAGAGATCAATATAACAGATCAAGACATTTCAGATTTTGTTGAGTGATTTGCACCTTGATGATGGAGATAAAGAAAGAAAATGAAACAAAAACGTCTGGTTCGGAAAGAAGAGGAGACGCGAACAATAATGGTACGTCTGTCCACAGTTTCCCCCAAACCCTAGATCATCATTTACAACGACAACCATCCTTTGGTCAAGGAAGATCTCCAAACCCAGATCGAGTTACTGTTGCTAGTGCCACAATTGCACCGATCTCCACCGGGTCAAACTCGAAAACAGTTTCCATTAATGTTAGGTACCGAGAATGCCTTAAAAACCACGCGGCTAGTGTTGGTGGCAACGTTTTCGATGGCTGTGGTGAGTTCATGCCTAGCGGCGAAGATGGCACGATTGAAGCTTTGAAATGTGCTGCTTGTGACTGCCACAGAAACTTTCACCGAAAAGAAGTTGATGGCCAGACCCAATTCACTCCAAATTCTAGTAGCAGAACTATAATGCTTAGCCCGCTTCAGCTTCCTCCGCCATTGCCATCTCCAACCATGATACATCATCAAAAATATGCAATAAGCATGCATACCAGTCCATCAAGTGCAATTGCTGCGCCCATGAATGTGGCTTTTGGAGGTATGAGTGGGGGCACTGAGTCTTCAAGTGAAGATCTCAATGTTTTCCACTGCAATGCTGAGGGTTTACAACCACCGCCGCCTCCTCCTTATGTGTTGTCCAAGAAACGATTTCGAACAAAATTTACGCAGGAACAGAAAGATAAGATGATGGAGTTTGCAGAGAAAGTAGGGTGGAGTCTCCAAAAGCAAGATGAAGACGAAGTGGAGAAATTTTGTTCTGAGGTTGGAGTGAAGAGGCAGGTGTTCAAGGTTTGGATGCACAATAACAAGAATAATGGGAAGAAGCAACAAACTGCAGAGCCAATGTAAAATAGATGCCGCAAGTTAAGCTTCTTTCGTTAAGTAGGTGAACTAAGTAAAGAAGAGGATAAGGTATGGGTTAAAGAGAATGAATTTAGATTAGAGGACTTGATCAATGATTTGTATTCAGATTTAATCCTTGATTTGATCTATTTCGTAGCATTGATATAGACAAAGTCCTTGTGTTATTTATTTATTTATATATACGAGTCTTTCTCATCCTCACTGCCTTAAATTTCTCATAACGCACACTACCAGGGAATGAAATTGAAACAACATATATACATAAGTGTTGTACGCCTTCGTATTTAATGAGGATGAAAATGGTGAGCTGAAAGCATGGGTAAGCCAATAATATAGCAAGCTAGTTTCATGAAATTTTGGTTGGGTATGCTTATGAATGAACACATCCATGTTTGTTTGGAAGAAAATTGAAAGGCAAATGTCCAATTTTTTTCTTGGTTAATATTTTGATACTTCTTACTTTTTTTAAAAAATATAATTCTCTATGATGAAGAATTATTCTATTAAAATTAAACTATCAAACGTATTGAATATTTTTTAAAAAAAGAAGGTGTGTGTGTGTGTGTGTGTGTAATAAGATGATATTAAGTAAAAAAAAAAGGGAGAAAAATAGTTATTTATCCAAAATTGAATTGTATGGCAAGCTTGATTCATCAAATATTATGTGGCTGTTCGATTCAAAAAATCATTTTTGTGTCAAACCAAAATTTTATAACAAAAGGGAAAGCTATTTGAAATGAGTCAAACTATATCTCTACTCTCCAATGCTGGCTCTGGACCTTGATGTTTACGTATTAGGCCTCCTGCTGCTCTTGGTCTTCTGTTCATTGGATAAGACGGTGTCTTTTTCGTCTGCATAAGATGGAATTCTAATTTTGCCCCTTATATTTCTTTCAACTATCATAACGTTTGATACTCTTAGAAAAAAGTAAAACTCCTAAGACGTTTCATAATTTATCTCACTCAAGTCCTTGTAAATAGCGTAAATGTAAACAAGTAATTTCATATGATTTAATTGATTAAAACGATCTCGTTTTATGTCTCTAGTAGAGTCAGTATCATCGGACATCATTACTACCGTTGAATTAGTTCGTAGTTTGTATTGTCAAACTTTAAATTTTTTAAATTATTTTTAAAAATTTAAACAAGCTCAAACAATGTGAAATTTATAACGGTAATTAGTTCGTTACCATCAAACAATAACAAGGATACGGTGTTACGCCATTATCAATAAATTTTAGTCAACTAAAAATAATGGCAAGAGGCATGGATCACCATTTTCGTTTCCATCCTTGTTTGAGAAGGGGTTCCTTCTCTGTTTCCTAGTAAGTGGGAATGTGACAAGAATTTTCTTTAAAAAATTTTTAATTCTTATTCTAGTTCTGGTTTTCGTTACTTTTTATTTCATATATTAATTAATATATTATTTATATTTATGTATCATTAATTTATTTTAATCAATTAATAAGTGAAATTTATTTTAATTTATCACATGTGCAATCATAAAATTTTAATATATATTTAAGATTTTTTTTCTTTTCTTTTCTTTAATAAATAATAGAATAGATTAATTAATGGTGTGACCTGGCGGGGACGGGGAATGCCATGCCCAGCCGTAAATAAAATTATATTTGGGAGCTTATTGTACAACATCAAACAAAGCAATTCAAACGTAGTTTTATAAAATATTAGGGACCAAATCGAAAATCCTCGGTCTTGCTTTGCTTGCATAACCTAAGTCAGATACCCGGCCCCGCTATGGAGCTCGTTTCAGGTCAAAAATAATAATTGTGGTCGTTCGAGACTCGTTGAAGTTATTGATTTAAATCTCTTAAAATTTTAAATTTATTAGCCTAATTCATTTCGCATTATTTAAATTACTAGTAAAATTATCTTATAAATTAAGTTTTATAGACTAATGAATCAAATTGTGTAGAGGACCAAATAATTTGTTGGAACGAGAGATGGATTTTGTGATTGATTTATAGAAATGAACAATTGTTAAGTACGTATTATGTTATCCTAATTTATCGTTTCATTGATTCTTTTATGGTTTTTATTTTTATTTTTAATTTTTTACTGTTGTTTGTAATAACTTTCTTTTTTTATTTATTTTAATTTATTTTCCCTCTTCTGTTGAGTTTTTCATAAAAAGAAAAAAAAAAAAAAACAATTGTTCAACACATCTTAACTAGAATTCCAAATTTATCAATTTTAAATAAATAATTATAAATACGTGTAATAAATGGTTAAATTTATGATCATAGGGATGGCAAATCGTTACTTATTGAGTGGTAAATAATTTATTATAATTTCAAATTTTTAATTGATTAGGTTTGCAGTTATTATTCATTTTTTTGTTATTTTTGACCATAAATGAATAACGTTATATCTAAATAAACACTAATTCATACACAATTTACTATAATATTTAAGTACATATAATTATTTCAACCTGAAGAGATCAAAAAATGAAGAAAACGTCTCCGTAGGGAATCATCTCTATCCAAACTCTCAGCGGACCCTCAAAAGGTTACAGTTATACAGCTAGTAATTATCAATTTGTAAATGCTAATTAATTAATCAATTGAATGGGCTAATTTTGTGGATGTATCTATGCATCATCCAAAAACTAAGCTCAGACTCAAGAGTCTTGGCTACGGAGCTGGTGTTGGCGCTCCCTCTTCCGTTGGATTTTTCAAATTTCTCAAATGCAACATACCACTGAAAACAAAATTATAATCAACTCTGTCACTCATAGATGCAAATTAAAATAAGAATAAGAATAAGAATAACTAGAATATTGCATTTATAATTACCTGAATTTATTCTTAGCCCAATGCAACCAAGATGTCGGGGAGGTCTGGGTATCCTGGAGAGGATTTGGGGCAGAGTTTAAATCAGCAGACACTGCGTGGATTACAAAAAGCACCATCAATTCAAATGCCAAAACCACCCTGGTCTTTGCCATCTTTATTATTATTATTATTATTTATCTTTTCTTAATTTGAACTAAGAATTATTAAAATTTCACACGCTTTGTGTTAGAAATGGTTGAAATGGAGATTGCATTAGAGTTGTATTTATAGTGTTTGGGGAATGAGCTAGAGCCACAGTGGTCGCTGTGATAATTTATGGCCATGCACTTGTCAATTGATGGGAGAAATCCATGGCCTTATTTTTTGTTCAATATCAATAAATCACTCGACGCTCTGCAACATCGGATCTTTGGGACGTCAGAAGTCTGCCATGGACGTGAAGGGTCGGGATAAACTCTGGTGACTAACTTTAGGTAACATAATCTTAAAAGCTTGAAAACAGCCAGGGGATGTAGCTCAGATGGTAGAGCGCTCGCTTAGCATGCGAGAGGTACGGGGATCGATACCCCGCATCTCCATTTATTGACTTTTATCTCCTCTGTTTATTCGTTACTTGTAACTTCTTTTTGTAAAGCTCTTCTATAGCTTAAAAAATAAACAAAAAAAAAAAAAATTGAACATATACTAATTTCTTTAATTAGAAAATTTATTACAACAATAAGTACAGGCTAAAGCCAAACCCATAACACACAGTTAGCTTTGACATTTTCTTTGTAGAACCAATAATAGGACATCAACACTGGTAAGACAGTTGAGAAAAGCAGGACGTAGATTCACATATTCTTATACTTGCATGTCCACATGTATTTTGACAGATCTTCTAATTATGTAGTGTGGCTGACCTTGCCAGGACGTAGATTCACATATTCTTATACTTGCATGTCCACGTGTATTTTTACAAATCTTCTGATTATGTACTGTGGCTGACCTTGCAATTGCATGCATTTCATCAGAGCTTCAGATTCTTCATCCTGTACACAAGCAGCAGCAGCATCTCTCATTTTAGACTGTTGATTAGAGCAACTGATAACATTCATTAATATTGCTCCTCAAAATGTGATTTAAACAAGCCAAGATTTAATAATTTACCCAAATCCAAAGCCCGGCTGATATATTTTTATTTATTATATATATATATATATATATATATATATATAAGGTTACGTATTTCACAATATTTCTTATTCTATTTCTATATTTCTTGTCCTTCTGAATGCTGATGCTGATGCCTAAAGTTTTTCATGAACCGATGTTTTGAAGAAAATCTACGGATTAATTAAGGGTTACAGCAGAATGTGATGAGCTGCTTAAAATATGATTCTTATCGATACTGGAAGTGGAAAGAAGCACACACCGTCGTCTTATGAAGCAGATAATTAGTAGTTTATTTGTGATCGTAGTGGGATGAGCTCAAAATTATCGGTCCGTGTGCTTGTGATCTAAAACTATTAGGATTAGATTTCAAATGGGGTTTCTCTTGGAAGTTGAATTCAGAATACGGGGAGACTAAATATTTATATAATAAATAATAAACAATATTTTTTTGGAGAAAGAAGGTCGGTGTTTGGTTTCAACTGTAGCTAACAGAAAAACAGAAAGGAGTGTGGATCACCTATCAGAGGAAACGTGGACAAGTTACCATTTCTGAATGTTCTTAGTTAACATATAATTTAGAAATCTTTCATATTGTTTCAAGAATATAAATATATCAATTTATTATTCAACTCACTCTTCTGGTGGTAAACGGTAATTAATGCTGGTCCTTGTGCAATGGTGTAAAGATAACATTGCAAGTGGTTTACAGGACTTGAGGCTTTTTGGGTGTTTCATGCATGCAAATAAGAGAACAGTTGGGACAAAGTTTCGAGGAACAAAGTTCGGTTAATTTCCAATGCATAATTAGTTAATCAGGACAATCTCAATTTTGTGTAAAATGAGCAGTTTACCAAAAGTTTGGTTTTGAGTCAAATGATGAAGATGATCATGGACTATAATCATTGTGAATAATTTGATGGAAAACTTTAGACGTCCTTGTCCTGCCATGGATTTGTAATTGACAGAATGGTATTCTGGCAGGGAGCAATTCCTTAGGTGACAGAACACTGTATTCAAGAAAGAAAAAGGACGGGAATATGTATATTAATTTGCAGTTTTAATGTAACCAATACGTACCTTCGCCCATCAGTAATTCCAATGCAGTTACTGCTGGAAGTGTCCTTGTAACTGGGTAGAGGGAATTGTCCAGTTTCTATGAACATGAGATCCTCAACCAGGAGATCGTAGTGCCTCTTTACTTCCTCAGGAGACTTATTTCCACCCAAGGCCCTGGAAACATTTTGCCATCGGTCTGGTGTGTCCTTGTCATACAAAGCAAGTGCCCTCTCGAATTGCTTGTTTTGCTCGGTTGTCCAAGTTGACTGATTCGAACGACGTGAAGAAGACAGAGAGCCGGATGCCATTTCTCTTCAGAATGTGGGTATTGAGATTTTCAATACTGAAGCGAATTAAAAGAACCTGGAAAAGGGCCAAAAAAGGAAGAGAGGGGAAATAAAATTTAAGAGATCCTTTGAGTCTTGGGAAGAAAACTGAAGTCAAGGGATGGTATGGAGAAGAGCTTATCAAGTCTGCTCCTTATATGCTGGAGGAGTCGGTGGTGGGCTAAGCAAGTTGGCGAATATATAAATATTTCAATTTTAAAGCGATGCAACAAGATGGGATTCGCTTGCTTGCCCAACATCGAAGTCTTATTACTTTCTATAGTCTTTTCCATGTCTTTTTATGGTAACATCAGTTGATCGGTGGAGCTAATGTCTTATCTTTTAGAATTTTAACAGCTGGCGAGCATTAGATACCAGTCTACGCGGCATCAATGCGCACACAACATGATTTGATGAATTCTCTCCCCTCAAAAATCCACAGTAAGATATTCTACCTGTTTTGGGGTTGGGGACTGGAAGATTTCCTATCCCTTGATCCACTTGTAGTATACCCTTTTGTAAGAAGAACCTGATTGTTCTTTTTTCTTGTGACGATGATTACAATTTGAAATTTTTAAAATTCAATTCTCGTTGGGAATTGATATTGATATTCATTCAATCTCGTATGCACGTATTTAACATGTCAGCTTCAGAAGAAATCAGTTCATGTATCCAATATTTTATCGGATAGCTTGTCTATTAAATTATACGTCAGTTATTGTTGGAACTTGGAAACGGTGTTTTATGACGTTCTGAATGATGAGCAACAGATTGCCTTGCAATTTCGTAAGCCGTGCTTGAAGTTGGGGTGATATGATTACAATAGCTTTTCTGTGGATCCATAGATGCAATGTCAACAGGTGTTGCTCTTTCACAAAGTTTGCGTCAGTCTGCTGATTGTAAAATACAATTATAATATTGCCTTCGACACAATGTCTGTGCATCAGATTTCTTAGTTCTTACAGCAATTGCAAGAATTTTGCTACATTCTTGCATCTATTGAAAATTTATGCTTCCACTGTAGTTATTTGATGGAAGTACTTTTAAACGTAATTAAATACATTTCAAATGCCAATCAATTTCAGATCTATTTAATAGTTTAAATTTAATTGATTTTTGTGTTAAAAAAATATTATTTTCTATAACATATGAATATGACGAGCTTAATGAGGGTTAAAATATTGCATTATTTGATTCACAGATTACTGCTATAAAAATTGAATAACTACTTAAAAACAAGTAATTGGTATCTTAGTACTGATTCTTGATTTCATCAAATACTTGGGTGGCTACACATTTTTAAATTATGCTCAAAATTGATTATAGGGAACTTCTTAATTTAAATAAATTGGTCACCATAATCAGATAAAAGAATTTTAATAAATAGAAGCACCAAGTTATGGGGTTTCTCTCTCTAACTAATATTCAAAACATATATATTCACTTTAAAATTTATTAATCATAGAAATGATAATTATAATTTAAAAAATTAAAAATGCATGATCTATTTGTATTTAATTGTTTGATTTAAGTTATTTGTTTTATAAACCTCAATGTAATTAACATCTTAAATTAAATTTTGTGATATTTTAGTGGGTATTAATAAAAATATAAATGTAATGTCGATTATACTGTATTTGTTAGAGCAATGTAATGAATTATTTAAGGGATGTCCATTTACAGTTTAATCAATTTCTTATTGTGTAAGGGTTACACTCCATTACATGACATTGATATTTTTTTTTTTCCTTTTTCATTCGATTATGTTATACCTCAAAACCTTGGGTTACCAAATAAAGAAAGAATGTTTAGCGACATTTGTAAAAGAAGGAATCTGATTAATTTTGCAATTAATATTGGTCATGCTTTATTGAACAAGAATCTAATGAAAGTATTTGGACAATTCAATTCCTCTGCCTACTTGAATTGATGATATATTAAAGTAAATGCAAGGGGAATCTTGATGAAAAAACACCAAATCTTTCGTCTTTGGAATCCTTATCATCTCAAGTTCAACTCTTGGAAAAGTCATGTCAATGGGTTCCTTTTATTAATTATCTTTCCTCTCCATTTGCATTTTGCAAACTGGTCCTTTCTTATGATTGGAATTGTTTCTTTTCTTTTTTTTTTTTTCTCCTTCATTTTCAATTGGGTACTCATTAAGTCGTAAAAATTAAAACTTTGAAGTTGACACTTCACACTTGTGAGAAAAGAAACTATGCCCAGAATCTAGTGACTTATCAGGAGTTTGAGCAGACGTTTCCACTGAATACACGGTCCAACCATTGATTAGATAGCAGCAAAACCACGAGGACCACAATTAGAGGGAATCTTTGAACAAACAGAAGATTAATATGCCCTATGGCCATGGGTAAGCAAATTTTTTTTTTTTTTAATCTATTTGTAAGAAAAGTAGCTTTGCTTTGCAGGTTGATGCAATGTTCGAAAAGATAAGGATTGGACATGGCGTAACCAATGGGATGGAATTTGTACAAAACAATCTTGTAATTGGGTTTCAGGTTGAGGTGATGGATGATCTTTTAAACCTTCAGGGGTGGCCGCTTATATTCGGTAAACAAATAAAATGTATGATGTAACAATACATTCAATTTTAGAGATGTTTCAAGTTATTACTATTATGTGTTTTAATTTCTAAAATTTTGAAAATTTTACCTTAATTTTAATAAAAGTTTTTGTGTTTCAACTTTCATGTGATATGTTTCATAATTTATTTTAATGTATTGTTACATTAATGTAAATTACCAAAAACCATTATATA